>JBAMJV010008389.1:0-29127 GCA_037951105.1 Echinarachnius parma
CTTTTTATTTGTAGTTGATAACATTTGTTTGTATATCAGATAACTTTTCTGCGTCGTCTCTGCAAAATTGATCGTGAAAGTCATGAGATTTGCAATTATCTATAATCTGTGCAAAGAAACGTCTCTTCTATGTCGATGTATGCTTTGGGGAAATTATAAATAATGTTTTTATATCATATAATAATTGTTATTGCGCATAATGATTGTGTAATGATTATGAAAGCAAAACCACATAATTTTCCAGAAAATATGATTTTTTTTCTAACTATAAGATGATAATAATATATACTTCATTTTGATGATTGTCGCAACAATTTGTTGTTGTTTTAGTCATTGAAACTGAAAGGTCGGACTATATATTTTAATGTTGGCCACTTATAATATGAAACAATGCAGAATAATTATAGCTATATAATTGTCCCATTTCCTGCATGACATGTAATTTTCAGTAGTTTTGAAAAGGATATAGTTTTTCTTTAATTAAAGGGACTTAGTAACATTGTCCAAATCCTCAAAATAAAATTGTAATTCTAGCGGTTCACTTATACCTTGTTGTATTCGTATTAACAAAAAAATCATGGGACAGGTTTCGGTTTTTCAAATTTCCCTTTCGTTACAAAGATATGTATGAATGAAGTATTCAGATAAGAAAAACTCCGGGCGAGTTTTTCATCCCTGTACAAAGTGAATGCAGTGAGTTAGTGAATATCACCCAATATCACTTTGCATTTTCGCTCATTACTTGGCCATGCAATGTCCATTTGACTTGAAATTTTCACACAATACCCTGTGGACATATGAAATAACAACACTATACATTTCAGCAACCATTCATCACTTTTTGCACATGTCAACAAAGTTACTAGATCCCTTTAAGGACAATGAAACCCGGTCAAACCGTTGTTTTCGTTATTTGACGATTGTAATAAAATGGGTGAATATTAATCGAGTAAGAAAAACAAAACTATGGCTCTTTGAAGATAGCAATTGGGGAACGAATGCACTCTTTCAAATTGTATCGACAACTTCCCACGACATAATGTTGTATAACTAAATATGAAAATATCATCGTGTAGTATTACCATAATTATCTTTTACCCGTACTACATTTTTTTCTTCTCCCAGACACAGAACTTGTCAACTATAGCTAGTGACCAGAATATTATTACTCTGTATATATTATCATAGGCACCGGAAGTGGGGGGGGGGGGGGGGGGCAGGGGGGCGGCCGCCCCCCCCCCCCAATCCAAAAAGTGGGGGGGGGGGGGCAAAACGCGTTTTTGCACCCCAAAAAGCCCCTCCCCCCCTCAAAAAAAAAAAAAAAAGAAAGAAAAAGGAAAAGAAAACATGGTATGTATCAGCCAATACTTGTTAATTATAACATTTAGAATCTAAGTTATACATCCATTTAAAGTAAATAAATGCAAAACCCTCCCCGTCTGGCTCTGCCCCAGCCCTCGGTCGCTTCGCTCCCTCGGGACTCATTTTTGGCTGTAAGCTATGATGTTGGATCATACAAATGTGGCATATTGTTTATGTTTTATGCACCAGATTGCACCATTTCAAGCATATAAATGCAAAATCTTTCCCGTGGGAGGGGGATACCCCCTCCCAAACCCACCCCCCTCTAGCTCGGCCCCAGCCCTCGGTCGCTTCGCTCCCTCGGGGCTCATTTTTGGCTGTACGCTATGTTGTTGGATCATGTTTTTATGCACCCGATTGCAAGTCCCAAAATGCAAAAGCTCCCTACCATGGGAGGGGGGGGGGGGGGGGGACACCGCTCAGTTACTTTGCTCCCCCCTGCTAATTAGTCGCTTTATCCTCTTTGTTTTTCAAAAAAATGTCCCCTTATGTTTTCTATTGTTTTTTCCAAATTATTGGGGGGTGCCCCCCCCCTCCAGTGGCGGATCTACGGGGGGGGGGGTTAGGGGGTTTAACCCCCCCCCCCCCTTGGGCTGCCAAGTGAAAATGTATCAGTGAAAAAAAGTGAAACAAAAAGTGAAAAAAAATCACCTACGGGGGTTCAAAATAGCGAAAATAATTCACGGCTCGTGGACGAAAGTAAAAAAAAAAGTGACCAGAAATCACTTACGGGGGTTCAAAATAAAATAGCAAAAAAAATCGCCGCTTTGCGGCTTGTGCACGAAAGTGAAAAAAGGTGAACAAAAATCACTTACGGGGATTCAAAATAGCAAAAAAAATTCGCCGCTTCGCGGCTCGTGGACGAAAGTGAAAAAAGGTGAACAAATCACTAAGGGGGGTTCAAAATATCAAAAAACAAAATTGTGGCTGGACGATGCTCCGCATCGTCATTGGGTCAAACCCCCCCCCCCCCCTTAGCAAAAAGCTAGATCCGCCCCTGCCCCCCCCCCCCCCCCCCCGTCGCTACGCCACTGCCTGTGAGTGCGGTTGGGCATGAGCCCCTAAAGACATAAACCGTGAGCCCCCTTAGGGTTTTGCCCCCCAATCCAAAACTGCTTCCGGCGCGCCTGCACACACACACACACACACACACACACACACACACACACACACACACACGTTTGTTTTTTCAAATTATGACATTCATATAACGTTGTTTGTGGTTATAAATGAAGTATACATATTACAAAAATGCCCAATAGGCCTATGCGATAACCAAACAAAGAAAAAACGGCTACTGTATGATGCATACTGGCATTAAAAACATCACAATATGATGTATAGGTGTATGAGCCCTGGCGTGCGTTCCGTCTGCTATTATGCCCAGATCTGTAATATCATTTTGAACTCAAATATGATGACCTCGGGCCGGCATAGCATTGATTTGTACTAGATTCAAGAGTTGCTTAAGCCCTTGTCACACACCACCAGATAGCCGCGGTAACGGACGCCCGACGCAGAGCAACATTTTCAATCCGTTTGTACCCGTTGCTTGGCCGTTTCTTGTTCGGCGAACGCGTTCCTTGTCAGGCGATGTCCGTTTTATCAAGTGGAAAGTTTTGTGTATGCGACAATGGAGACAACTGTCAGACAGCCAACAAAATTAATGAGCTATAAAACCCTTTCATGAAACATGGCCCGATATCATCGATGAGGCATACCCCCAATAATTTGCTTCACGTGCGCTCGATCAGGCCGAGGTACCACGTATGTCAGTACTTGTCCAGATTGATTTGGCCCGTTCCGTGTGCATTGTGTTAGAAATGTGTAGGAATATGCCTTTCAAAAATATGTATTTTGACCCCTTTTCAAGCTTTGGCACTGGCTATGCTTCTGTAAAAGCCTTGCCCTTATAATATGTCTGCACCCTGTCACCTGATTTAATTAGTACTGAGGCAAGCGTACTTCGAATCAATATTGAGGAAAATGAAGAGCAATGTTGAGGGAGCGATGTATCCACGCACTCACGTACCACATACAAATAATGTTTGCTTATGAAATCGAATTATAGCCATATTTGATGGCCCGTTATTTCCAAGGCCAATAGTATGAAGGGTTTACTTTATATAGACGTAATCACGGACTGAATAAGATCGCTCATAGACATAATGCTATTATAGGAATGTTGCATTCTCTAAAGTGTAATTATTTATCACTATTTATAATAATGGTAACATACTGGGTTATTTTCAACGACTACTATTATATGAAATAATTTAATTGGAAATATCGTTGGAGTGCAAAATGTAAAACTTTTAATTTCGTAGCTGACATATGATTTTCTCACGTATTTTTAAAATATCTAATGGCCCGTATAACAAATATTACGGTTGAAAATTATTATTTGTGACATAATCTAAGCATTTTAATGACGCTTAATCAGACCCACGCGTTCGCCTTTGCTCATATCCTAGCAACAAATATCCGTTTGCCGTGACATTTTCACAGACCATTTTGAAATATATGCAATTAATCTGGTACAAAACAACAACATCACATTAATAGGGCGGTATTTCTGCAGCCAATGAAAATAATCAAGTGAAACAAATAGAGTACCGAAGTGTGATGTCAGAGCTATTCATTGCCATGAGTGATGGTTCTAAACAATGTCAGGCAAGTAATGAATTGGTGATCTAGCGGTTGCTAAGAAGGTAATCGTCCGGCTCCGACCCACTACTTAATGCCAGTATGAAAGGAAAAGTTGTTTAGAACCATTACTATGCCATAACAAAAGCATGTGACGTCACTACGTCGGTACTCTATAGGATTTAATATAAACCATTTTGTAAAGCAATAGTCATGATAGTGAATATAGTTTAAAACTGCTGGAAGATAAAAACGTAAGATAATTATCAACATTCGTCTGGGGGGGGGGGGGGGGGGGGGGGTTTGGACGATCCGCGCCAGGCAGTTTTGTTTCAAGACATAGTTTATTTGTCGATTATTTAGGGTAGCAATATAGCAATATAGTTATTTAGACATCTCGCTACCCCCTTTAGCTTTACACAACAGACGCATGGAGTTTGCGAACAACCAATGACCAATACGACACATCTAAAAATTAGGTGGTCTAATATTAATTCATCTTCTCAATCTTAAAGAGCCGCAGCGAAAAACTAAATTGCTATTGAAATTGAATCATTGTCCATTATTTGATTGGGGATAGGAAGGTACGGATATGCACTGTATTTTTCGGAACATTACTCCATCGTACCTCAACAAGTATTGCGCTAGTTTCATTCTTCATTCCGCGTTCAGACTGGTATATAATGAGAGCATGAAGATGGCATTCACTCCCGTTCCTTTTGGACCCCAATCACACTTCTGCTATAGTAGCGCTGCTCCTCCTGCGCTCTACGCAAGGAGAGAACTCAAATGACTGTGACACATCTAACACGCGCACGGCTACTGACGTAATAACAGTCATACCCGTACTCGACCGCCGATTCCTATCATAATTGTAGGGTCCTATTTTTTCTGAAGCCGGAGTCCGTTCGACGTCGTCCGTACTTGAGTCGCCCAACGACTCCAAACTCGTCACTTCCGTTTCGCGTACCACGTGGATCATGACGTCATTGTGCTGCTGCTGCTGTTGCAGGTGATGCTTGGAAGTAGAGGCGCCCTTTAAGGTATTTTCCGCGTTTGGGCCAACGGCGTGTGCGGTCTTCACGAATAGCCTATTATCCGTAGACGCAGTTGTAGAACAAGCTGGTTCATCCATGGATCTTTGAGGTGTATTCCCCGGGGTTGAATCGGCGAACCAAGATTGGCTGGCGCTGCTCGTTCGACTGCTACGGGGTTGTTCCGCGTTCGCCGTCGCGTTCAGGATCGTCGAGTCACGGTTTGCCAAGTCGATCTCACACGTGACATCTCCATGGAGCCCGATCTCGGGATCGAAGTCTGGGTAATCATCCTGATGGTGAAATACAAATGCAAGATCAATAAATATAAAACGACAGAGACGGAGACAGTTGAGTAGGTCAGCATGCTCATTACGAAGTTATGCAATAATGTAAGACTTGGTCTGAATTTATAGTGCACCCCCTAGATTCGAAGCCCTGTGAGTATAGTGATCAGACCTCACGTCGAGTAACCAATTGTTAACACCTTGTAAATGACACAACACAAGGAAACGAGGAAAAACAAGGAAAAAAACAAGAAAACAAAATAAAATCTAAAATCGCGTCACGCTTATGCTAATTACGTAAGAAATACATAGAAACGAACACATGTGCATTACAATCCTGTCTAATAACTAAAACAATTTCTTGCTTTTCTATCGTTTAATACATGTACATTGAAGTCTTCCAATCAACCGCAGACGCAATTAAAGCATTAAACAGTCATAATATCCACCAGTGATTTTCGAGCTTATCGAGCTATTATTCGATATAATTTAAGTTAAACAGATATTTTCAAGTCACAATCTTTTCAGACTAGCTCTCAAACGGTCTTATATTTCATACAAGACATCAAATACAGCAACTTGCGAATTCTAGCTTGCAAAAGGGAGGCAATTTCTTTAACGCGTTTCATTCATAATGTTATACTATTCTTTTGCTACTAACGGCACTTTTCATGAGAAAATAATCACCATTCGTATGAGGGTGTACTAGAATTAACAATTGGCTATACAATGTTATACACTCAACCAAAAAAGTAAGTCCCCCCTGGCATTTTTCATAATATATCAAAAAATATTTTACCGATTTTGATCTCGCAAACGGTAATGGATGCGCCATACATGGTTGCCATAGAATTACGTTTTCATCATAAAAAAATGTATTTTCTGATACAAAGTGCAAACAAAAAGTTGCACTTTAAGTTTTATAATGGCATATTGGGTACATTTTGTATACGATCTAAGCATCTTCATTGATGATGACCCGACACACAAATCTGTTATGTAATTCAGTATACTACTGCTGCATTGTTCTTAGTGAAACCATTTTCCCAAAGCATGTTTTTTCCTGAAACAATAGGCCTTTCAATATGAAATTGTTGGTGATTAGAGTGGCCGAAGTCATGTCCTGTTTTAATCTTTATTGGAGTTGGCCTAATTGACAAATCTGTTATGTAATTCAGTACTAATGCTGCATTGTTCTTAGTGGAACCATGTTTCAAAAGCATGCATTTTTCTGAAACAATAGGCCTTTCAATATGAAATTGTTGGGGATTAGAGTGGCTGAAAGTTCAGAAACATGCGTGATTCTCTTGTTATTCGTGTAGAGGCTGACACAAATCACAAAAGTGCAAGATTTTTGTTTCACACCTTTTTTTCATAAAATGCATGATTTCACACCAACAATGCCATCAACTGGCAGACACATATCCATTACCGTTTGAATAATCAAAATCGGTAAAATACTTTTTGAGATATATGAAAAAATGCTAGGGGGGGGGGGGGGGGACTTACTTTTTTGGTTCAGTGTATAAACGCAGCCACATTTTGCCATCTCGGGTTGTTTCACAAAGTCGAAGTCCAAAGTCGAACACTAAGTTAGGATATTATGGAAAGCCATTGGTTTCTTTGTAAAATTGTTAAACGAGTTCTTTAAACAGGCCTACAATTTTGATACAAATCATTAACATTTTCTTTTATCAAAGAGACTTTAAGTTTTTGATGTAAAATCTTGTGTAAAGTTTCAAATATTCGCAATTTGGGCTCTTGACTATATTTAAATCTGAAGCTACAAATGGCTTTCCATAATTTTTAAGTCTAACTTTAGAGTGAAGTACGACTTTGGATCTTTGTGAAACACTCCCAGTACTTACGAATTCATCTACGTCTTCCACTTCTTCTTGCTTCTTACTTGACTTCCGAAGAAACCGTCTGTGTGCCAGGAACGAAATTAATGTTTCTATCTGGAGACAAATTGGTGGAGAAGAGGAAAATAAATTAATGTTATCATCTGATCATTGATATTTGAAATATCATCATGCCAGATATATATGTTGGAAATGTAAACAATATAATCATTTATCCACTATATCTCAAATTTAGTATTAGCTTCGTCGCTAACTATTCTGACATCATGTTACAAAACAATCATAGATTTCTGTAATAACCGTCATAATTGTAACAATTCTGCGATCGTGAGAAAAGTTTCCATATGATTTAGATTTTTGTACTCAATATGGAACTATTTTTATTTGACTTTTCTCATTTGGTATAAAAATCAAAATCCACAGTGATTGACGCAATTGAAAGAAATGTCCAACACACGAAGGTAGGCCTACCTACCCCCTTCCGATTTTTGTTACGGGGTGCACACTTTTTTCTCCAACACTAGGCCATGTTCCCAACTTGTAACATGCCGTTACTATCGTTTCCGTCACACTGTGTTATCATGATTTATCTGACATTGTACGAAACGGTTTTAAAAATAAAAATAACTCTTACAAGACTTCATGATATTTATATTATACCATAATTTACTCACTTGTATTGCGAATTCTTCAGCAAGTGTTGAGGCTTTGGCATTCAAGCAGTTATCCACGGTAACTCCAACACGGAGCTCATCGTTGTAGGTCAGAACGCACAAGCTGATGAAACCGTAGTTTCCAGGCGGGAACCAGTTTGTGATGCCAGTAACAAAGGCGCCAGAAATGGTAACGGGCCGCTCGGGTCCGTCAAGGTTGCTAACAAGGCACTTTCCACACCCAATAGTCTCTGACAGCCAACGCGCTGCGGGTCCCGAAGGCATAATGTTCATGACACACTGTAAGACGCCACCGGCTATGGAATCCGCGCAGTACTGGCGGAGTTTCCGCGTGCAACGGAGCGTGTCCCACAGACGAGGGATGATCCCTTCTGTGTTGAGGGGCAACCGCACCGGGATCTTTCCATAGTGAGGGTTCCAAGGCACACGTGGGGAGCAGGTGACCGAACACGCGCTGCTGCAGTCGCTGTATCTGTAGAGGAGGTCAGCGCGGATATCACCCAGGTTGAACTGTTGCAGAGTGTTCCGCAGGAAGCAAGAGCGAATAGTCCCCGCCGCGGCGCAGAGGACAAAGTCCGATATCGAGCAGTTTGCGACTGTCTTGCTCTCGACCAACTTCTTGAAACCGATGGGGCGGGATGACGCGATGGAATATTGCATACTTGGGGACATACCTTGAAAGACGTCGGTGGGACTTCGTTGATTTTGGAATCGGAAATAGGCTAAGAGGATTGGCCCTAGTAGGATACCGCTCATCAGGCTAACTACGGGGTGCGTTTGGTCCTGTTCCCCTGCCATTTTATACGATACATAGTTGTCACTGAAAGACTTGCACAACAGCTCAACCAAAGTACTTCCATCCGCGAAACACGGATGCGTCCGAATTAGAAGACTTGTCGTGTTATTCCATCCCGAGTGCAGAACTTCTACGCTCCAGAGAGGTCTCCTGAAGTCCAGTTCCTTGGACGCCATTTGCGCGATGTGCGAGTTTACATCTAACTCTGATATGAACTTACCCCTAATCTCAGTCACGTGATTATCAATGGCAAACTCGGCATCAGGTCGCCACGAACACGTCATCCAGTTTTTAACAAGACACTTCTTTAGTCGCGTGTATGTCCCGAATCTCCGCCGGTCTAGATTTATGATTCGAGTCACGATGATATCGCGGATGGACTTCACGGTGACATACCGATCGAGTCCAATGCGGCACTGAACTGTTGAGGGTGCCCCGTTACTCGCGTAAAGCCAATAGAGTTCCGCCGTCGTCAGAAACTCTGGGAAAGAACCAATGCAATTAAAACAGCACACGTTTAGTCGACGCATCACCCATAGTATAATCATCCCTGCGATTAAGATAATTAAGATGGGTATGCTGATAAAAATCCAGACGATTGTGATGCTGGCAAGGGTACAGCGGATGAAGAAACCGCTGACGCGTTTTTCACCCCTCCGCTGGAGACACCTGTCGACACCTTGTTGCTCCATGAGTCCAATATTTACTATCACCGGACCAGAACAATTTAACAGTGACCACTGCATTTACGTGTGATGCACGCATTCTCATAGGGATGGTATGTCGATAAAAAAATTAATCCAAAATCAAACTGGCAAAGAGCGTGATTTGATGCTATAAAGCGTTTCGAAAAGCCGTAAAAGATCTGGCAAAACAATCTTTTGTTTGCTTGTAGTCCCTGATTTTAAAAGTATTTCTCCATTATTTCAACACCATGGGCGCTCGAATCCTCCCTCTGTTATCTTGAACGTGCATAAATGTTGATACAACGACTCCTAGATCTTAGCAGAGCGAGACGAAAAACCGATTCAATACACGGTCACTCACTTTCATTTGGTAGGGGAAAAAAAGCAACAATAATTTGTCATTAGTCGTGTCAGTTGATTTCCACAATTCAGAGCGAGCGAAAATAAATACGCGTGTTTCCATTGAACGATTCGTGTATTAAAGTGAAATAATATCCAGACCTCGGGTTGAGCTCCGTTGGCAGTGTTCACTTCGGCACGTATAAAATTCACAATGATACTGGAGTATTTGCTCGACTATAGCTCGGTGGTTAACGAGTATGAGTAGTATTGAATTCGCTATAGTCACAATATTCAGTTTGCTTCAATTGGCTAAGCCGCATCACGACTACTTTCCTTAACGGTGACGTCATATCGCAGCGGGTGGCATCTGGTCGAGTGTATCCCCGCGTTTTTTGTTTCATTATTATTCATTGATTCACACTCTTTAACATGTTTAGGAAGACATAAACTCTGGGGCCAGACGTCCTCTTGACTCGACCGCTCTCGTTTAATAGGGTTTCACCTTACATAATGGTGCTCACGGCATTCCCTCACACGTGAGTTGCTTATGACGCGAGGTTGTGACGACACTTCTTCGAAAAATCATTAAGCGAAAACGATTACGTTTTATATACCCCTCTTTCTTCTTTCAAAACGTCCTTCACATATCTTGATGTTCTACCTAGATTCAAACAGTTATACACGGTAGGAGTCCATAAACCGCACATACATATGATTCAATAACTGTGATATCGAGAAAAAAGTAATCAATCACTCGCCATAAGTATGCTCCGTCCGTGTACCTACAAGGATGAATTGATGAGGGTCACGATACGTTCAATACGTTTATCTCGATTGTATGGAATTGTTACAGTCGCTTATCATGGCATATTTTCCCCGCAAGGTTTGTACGATGTTTTTGTTGTTGCAGCTGCTGCTGATGATGACGTCGACGACGGTGATGATGATGGCAAATATGACTGCGGTAATGAAGATCAACCTTTATACTATTTAAAACCTCAGTGATGTATGAATCGCTTCCATTCCGTCCTCCGTCTTTGTACGATGATGCTGATGATGGCATTGCTTATAACTCATTTATCACCGATTCCCAGCCGAAGGTTGATTATGGTAATCACGGGAGGGAGAGAGCGGAAAAAGCGACGGCGAACAGTACATTTCCAAAAAGTCACCTGCGGGAGAGAAAGGAAATGAGAAAACTCAGAATGAATGACATGCAAGGATAATATTCAAGTAGATAATCACTAAGTAAAATGCGAATGTTTAACCGTTGCAGTTCCACTCAGTCATTATTCCATTGCCTATATAATACGAGAACCTGGAGTAACTCTATATGGGAAATGCAAAATATATTAGCAAGTGGTTAAGAGGGTAGAAAATTAATTAATGTTGCATGACGACAGCAGAATGATTATCGTTTTGCTTTGGGTGATGTTGGTGTTTTGGATTACAATTTCTCGCGTTATATTCAATTCTAAAAATATTAGTACACCATAAACAATACAATCATATTATAATACATATACATCATTTCTCCTATTAACTGAAACACATATTATGTTCATAACAAGAAAAATAACATGTCCATTATGCTGAGCCTTGCGACTTTATATCCGCGGTTGTCTCATGGTATACCTTGCCAGCTTCTTACATTTTTTTTTCTCGAAGCGCCATTCTTTATAGTTACACACGGCGAAACTATTGGCAGATAAGAGATACTATGTATACTGTATTGCATTATGATTATGATAGAGGATAATAATGGTACATTGTCTTCGTTAAATCACCTTTAATAAGCATCACACACCAAACATTACCGTGGTACACGGGGCTCATACCGTTCCATAGAAAGGATTAATTAAAGATCAGTGTGTTTACATCTACCGTAGATTAGCCATAGGGACGTTAGTGACTTTATATTGCATGCTTAATTGCTCGTTAGTATCTTATAATTTCCTGTTAGCAACCCCTTGGGAAAAAGAAGCGTAGCAAGTGTCAACCTAGGGGATAATAAGAGATGAGAAAGGGAAAAGCGAATACAAGGTCAGCGGGCAATGACGAGATACCAAATAAGGAGAGAAAAGCGCCATACTTATTCAAGAAAAATAGTTGTATGCGTCATGGTTTTATCATTTTATTGTTTCGTCCGTTCTGCCTTGGACAGATTACTGAAGAAACCGTATTATAGTGAAGGTCTATCCTTTCGGCGAGCGAGTTCAATAGTACCGTATTAGTTAAATATACATTATGTATGTGTGTGTGTGTGTGTGTGTGTGTGTGTGTGTGTGTGTGTGTGTGTGTGTGTGTGTGTGTGTGTGTGTGCATGTGTGTGTGTGTGTGTGTGTGTGTGTGTGTGTGTGTGTGTGTGTGTATGTGTGAGTGTGGGTACATATTTCCGTGTCTGTGTGTATTTTTAAATATTTTATATACAGTTGGTTACATTGTTAGAGTTGTTTACCGCGATTTTCATCAGTTGAAAATATTATCTTATTTTTTCTTCCTTCTTCAAATTACCAAGGTCTTTCTTAATTTGCTCCCAATGGGAATGATTATTGGCAAAGATTAGATTGCCAGATGCCAGCTAGCTTTGTTTGGACGAAACCCTTTCGCTCTTGCCGATAAATACGTAGAATCATCAGTCCAAAATGCAGGTAGCTTTTCAGGATTGTTTTGATTCAGCTTGTAGATTAGAAACAAATGAGTAGATTTAATTTGCATCTAATAAAATCAACTAAGAATGCCAACCTCATTGAACGCCATTTCGTTAGGACTTTCTTATTCCTAAGATGGAATTCAGATTATAGATCAAATGGCAATTAGTGCATAAATAATGAGATTTGTTGTATTTAATGCAATCAACTAACAATTATAATCTCAGTTGTCATCTTTATATCTTGTCAATGTATTCTTTGTTTGGTGTAATAACGAGTTTTCGTCATATTTCCCTTCCCATGGATAAGTGACCTGAAGCTGAAAGCTCGATGACGTAGATGATAGGAATGGTCTTGGACACTTGCCTACCCCCCCCCCCCCCCCCTCAACACCACCCAATAATTTGACAAAAACAGCCAACTGGTGGTCAAACTAAAGAATAAAATACAGAGTGTGCCCTCATAATGACGTAAGTAGTTGTGCATGTTACATTGATAATTCCATGGCCAAAATTATCACAGTTGCTTACCGCGATCTCAAAGCGAAGGTCTTTTGCTATTTATATTTATACACAAAAAAGACATGAAGTATGCCCCCGCCCCCGATAGGTAGATTGTATATTGCTAGTGTTTTAATGCACGACTCACAGTCAGTGTTCAGTGTTCAATCCAGACAAAGATAAGTGATGATTTTGTTCTCCCAGTCAATCATTGTGTATTCTATTGATCCACCTCTCCCTAAACAAACAATACAGTGATAATCGAATTACAAATACTCTTTTCGTCCATGAATAAAAAAAAATAGAAGAATGATGCATATAATTTGACGCCGCAGCATAAATAATGAACTTATTATTTGAGACATACGTATATTGGTCTTTCTAACCCACTTGAATTATTGTTCACCTTTTTATACAAATCAGAAAGGTCCTTCATATTATCCCAATTTATGAATTAACTATAATAGCATTATTCAGTGGACTGTTTGCATTTCCAAAGAAAATAGCAAAAAAAATACCAATCAAAAGATAGCTTTCTGGTCCATGAAGTAAACGTATTAGAAGTGTCATTAAGTAATTTTTTTCGCCAGAAGAATATCTCATTAACTTTTTATTTGGAAACTTCAAATTGTACGCCTTTCTAGTTCTCTGATATGGCTCTTCTTTTCTAAGAAGAAATGTGATACAAGCGTTCCTTTAATTTGATAAAATGCTTATTTAATTGGTGGTATGTAGATCACCCCTCCCTAAATAAATGAAAATGCATTAATGTCTTACATTTAAAAATTTCTTAGTGGTTTTGATACTAGTCAACTACAAAGCAAGATAACAAATTAGATTTGGCGCCATATAAATATTAACGAGTCCATTGAGACAGAAATGTCCTATGTATATCAGCTTACTTTCAATATTAATGTTTAGATATAGTTATTTTCAGTTTCCAAACAATGTACTATTTAATGGCGAAGGCCGGAGGAACAATTTCGCAGTGCCCTTTAAAAAAGAAAATGTGTTCTTTCACATTACCCAAATTGTGTTTTTGATGAATCAGTCAATAATGAAAGCGAATATAATTGGTCTATACATTTTGTTAAAGAGAGTGTAACACATTTGCATCCACCAAACCAGGTGGAAAAACAAATCGTGTAACTTATGGGCCTGAACGAATGCTCACATTCTACAATTTAAGTTATGTGACCCTTTTTGATCACGTAAGAGAGAAATCGACTTTTTTGTATTTATTTATGTTTTCAAAATCGCTAAACGTCTAGCTAGACGTTAACCCTAATTGTGCCGGGGGCCATTATGCCCCACTCCACGATTTTGTTTATTGCTCCGGAACGCGTAAATATGACGCCCCGCTGCTTGGTGACCTTGTTCTTTTCCGTCTTGCGCATCTTTTAAAACAACATTTTTGAAATCGGACCTACCGTTACGAAGTCCTAAAATCGTCAATTTCGTGATTGTGTACAAAACATATGGAAATATCTGTTTTTCGTAAAAAGAGATATATCATTGGTTATTTGGTCTTGTTTACATTTTAGGTGTTTGGTTTGGTGTTCAAAATAGTTGAATTTTAGTTAGAAATAAAATAAACAACAAAACAACAAAATACATAAGTACAAAAAGGAAATACATAATAAATTATAAAAACAAAAGAAAACATAAGGAAGAACCTGGCTCTTCATTTTTTTTTCTTGCATTATTATTCCAAATGGTCCAAAGAACATACGTAGTGAAAACCAAAGTTTAATTATGAATAATATATGATTTATGGGTAAAAATATGAATTTTATGGCTTTATTTGTATAAAATACCATAAATATGCAAATTAATGAATTCTTGAACAAATAAAGATAACCATTGTATTTTATACACTTCACTCAACATGCGTGCAAATTTCACGACGATCGACAAACAATGCACAACACATGTTCAGTTGTTGTTATCAGGTTATAGGCAAGTATTGCTATAAGTTACCTCTAAATTACTTGACTTTTATTCTGAATATAACTCATGGGCAATATGTTTTTAATTATCCACATTGAACGAGATGTAGTGTTCCTTATAATCCATTATGCGTGTTCTTAATGGTCACCACTTTACCTCGCCATTTATTTTACAATGAACAAGCATCAATATACAAAGTAATAGAAAACATGCTGTAATATTGCTTCTTTATTTTCCCTGCAAGCTATATGGCAAACATGTTGTCTTCAATGGGGAACTTACTGTATAATTTAGTATAAAAAGGAATTTGATCATGAGAAAGCCTGGGCAACATTGTATAAACAAACATTTATTGGTAAGGGGGGTGCTGAATAAAAATGATGTACTTTGGACTCGGGGATTTAATATTTGTATATCTTTTAGGAACATTATTATCAAAGATTATTTTTTCATCGCATCGTAACTTCCAAACAAAATTGTAAATAGAGCAACTGACTGTTAGGTACCGTGTTTTAAAGGGATCAAGTAACTTAGGTGACATGCTCAAAAGTGATGAATGGTTGATACAAATGTGTATGTTTGTGGTATGATAAGTCCACTAAGTAATACTGTGTAAGAAAATTGTTCACGTTTAATGAATATTATATGGCCATGCAACGAGCGAAAATACAAAGTGATATTCACAGACTCATTATGTAATGACAATGACTGTGTATACTCCTAACATTGAAGTGAATAATACAAAATCCAAACACTTTAATGTAATTATCTTGTTAAAGGAATGGAAATTCAAAATAAAGATGGAAACCTCTTTCATGCTTCAATTGGTAATACGAAAAAAAGCAAGTTTCAAGAGAACCGCTATATTAGGTTTAGGTAAGTTGTATTTGTTAAAAAAAAAATATTTCTAAATCCCTTCACAATGCCATATAGTGGGGGCTCTTAGGTCATGGGGTGTGCACTTCTGGAAAAAAGTGTGAATTTTGGCACACAGATAGTTTAGACCTTGCTCTTCAAGAAATTTGATGGAAGCAATTTTGCACTGCCCATTCTTGGCCGCCATCTTGAATTTCAAAATGGCCGCCATCTGGCACCTGTTTTCATCAATATCTCAGCAACTAAAACAGCTAGAGAGTTATTTTTAGTGGCTATACCGACATAATGGGGGCCAACGAATCATCTGAATCGAATATCAAGACTTTAAATGGCAGCCATCTTGAATTTCAAAATGGCCGCCATCTGGCACCTGTTTTTATCAATATCTCAGCAACTAAAACAGCTAGAGAGTTATTTTCAGTGGCTATACCCACATAATGGGGGCCAACGAATCACCTGAATAAGATGTCAAGACTTCAAATAGCAGCCATCTTGAATTTCAAAATGGCCGCCATCTGGCACCTGTTTTCATCAATATGTCAGCAACTAAAACAGCTAGAGAGATATTTTCAGTGGCTTTACCCACATAATGGGGGCCAACGAATCACGTGAATCCCCTATCAAGACTTCAAATGGCAGCCATCTTGAATTTCAAGATGGCCACCTGGGAAGCCTACATTAAACTCCATCTCAGAAACTAAGGCCATTACGGAGTTCATTTCAACTGATATGCCTATCTGTTTGTGGTCAACTTGTAACAATTTACCAATAGATGGAAGCAATTATGCACTTCCCATTTTAACCGCCATCTTGAATTTCAAAATGGCTGCCATCTGAAACCCTATTTTCTCCAATATTTTACAAATTAAGACAGCTGCCACGAGTAGATTATTCAATTATGTATCTCAGAATAAAATCAGTCAGTGCATTTTGATGGGTAGCCCATCTTAGGTCGGAAGCAATTCAGCAATGTTGCTGAAGAAGTCTACTTGACAATTCGATTGATTAAACAAAGTTATCGGGTAGGAGGTAGTTCAAAAGAGAATCAATGAGTGACTAACCTAACTTTGGGGAAAATCAGTAACATTCATTCGAGCATTATTTGCAAAATGTTTCAGTCCCCACTAATGAAAACTAACTAAATGGAAAAAGTTTGAACAATTTGTTGACCATACAAATGTTCACTTCCTAATATTCGGTTCTCATCAACAGCCTTCGTCAGCTGTGCATGACCCGACTGTTGACCTTTTTTACAAAATGATCAATTTTCTGATCGTAGACGTCATCAGGTAGTTTGTTTCGCGCACTGTCTCTGTCCAGTGTGGGTTGAAATGCCAGGATATATACATGCAGATATCTTCCTTCACCCTTTTTGTATTGTGCCACATTTCCGAAATGTAGACCTTTTGCCAGTCCGACCTGATGTGGCCCGTTTTGAGACAGAGGAACGAATTGGGCGTCGGTGTTCCAAATGTCTGGTCTTGGGAGATCGGTACGTTTCTTTCACTTATGATTCACTGCGTAGGACTGTTGTTTGATTCCTTGCAGCCAAATGGCTAGTAGTCCACCCTTTGCATGGAATTACAATGTATATACTACACCCCACAATTATGTTTGATGTTGTCTTTAGGCGGTACTAAGATTTTGTTTTGTGTTCTTGTCGGCTTTATATACACCCTAATGCCCAATTAAATTGAAATTCAGTTGATTGCATCTGAGATTTCTAATATCTGGTCGGATGAGTGTCATTTTGAGCATTGCATGTTCCTCTCAGTTGGGTGATCCTTCTGTAGCTTTTTAAGCCCTAATATAGTTGCAACACACATAATAGAGACTAGTAATATGTTATCATCTGGACAGCCAAGGGATTGGTGATTACAATAATGGAACAACAGTCACTCCTAATGTTTGTTCAAATAGGTAATTAGAGGTGAAATGAGACATTGGACAGTGTGAGTTGCTTTCCGATAAATCTTAATTTTCAGGCTACAATCAAGTTTGGTCACTATCATGACTTATGAAAGTGTCAAGGAACACTAACGACTTATCATTCCCTTCGTTAGGGAACTAAATGTGTACTCCTGCACAAATTGTTTCTTGAGTTTGGGATGAGTGTCATCCATGTAACGGTAACAATACCACCACATTTGTGGTTTTGGTGCATTGTCAATGCCTATTTATTCAAGGGTTTTATTTACAAATTTCATAGGATGGGAGTGAGAGGGAATATTATTGCTGCTTCACGGATTTGTTGGTAAAAGATCCATTGTAGCCAATGTATGTGGACCCTGTATGTGTACATGTTCTTGCAGGGGTTAGAAACCTGGCTCACAGACAAACTGGTCCAGACCTATCCTATTATATCTCCTCCTGTGTAACAGACATGTCACCACGTAGCCAACTCTCGATTAAGCGTAGAAACTATCGAGAGTGGACACATGGAAGACGAGATCTTCGATCATTATGACGTGTCTTTACGTATATTACCTACTTTAGTTGCCATAGACAAGTCAACACTTGAGGACACAATTATCTAGAGTATATATAGGACCAGCATGTCTGAATTATATTGTCCTACTCCTGGAAGAATGGCTACGCTGCGCAAACCGATACTTTGACTATGCAGTGACACTTTTAGCGAGCAGATCATGAACTCCATTTATCCGGACTTAGCGAAAAGGAGGGCATGTGGGCACATAATTATGGTAGCTTGGGAGATTTACCAGGGAGAAATTCACACAGTTGGTTTATATAACATTTTCGCCTCCAGTCACCCCTGTCAACATTAGGAGTGACCCATACTTTGTTTTTATCGATCCCTATCAATCCCTTGACACTCTCCAAGTGTGGCTTATCTAATTGGGCTTTTAAAATGGGCCAAAGCCAACTAGATAAACCCACACTTAAAAGGACATATCGTTCTACCCTACATCAAGGGTGCCTCAAACGCTCTTTGAAGGAATTTGGAATCAAAGTGTATTACAAGCCGTCAAGAACATTACACCAAATCTTAGCAGCTCATAACGACACAACTGAGAAAAGGAGCATAAATGGGTGGTGTATATGATTCCTTAGCATTGACAAACTACAAAAGGATGTTTGCAAGGAATCACGTTAAGCAGATACGGAGCTATCTCTCAAAACCATATTCGTGGAACACTCCCGGAACACTGAAGCAAGAATTCAATCAATACAATGATTTACAAGATGGCTACCACCTGACATTTTAAAAGCAATCCAGGTAATTCAGTGACATCAACATTAAGTATAACCACTCAAATTGATTGTGTTGCAGTGTGATCTGTAATAAAGAGCTTGAGCTGAATACAGTTCCCATCTTGAAATGTATGACGACTGTCATTTTAAGACATCTATAAAGTCGATCTAGGTCATTAAATGACGCCAACAATGACGGCATAACCTTTGACATTATTATCCAGATGTTATTGTTTCTGAAATATTAACCCCTTGCTTAAATAAAGGAACTGAGTGTGCTATGCACAAAATGTATGGGAATGTCAACATTTTGAAGCGAAAACAAATTTCAGGTGGTGACCATTTTTAAATTGAAGATGGAGGCGAAAACGGCACTTGCTAAATTGCGTTCAACCACTCTGGGTGCATACCAGGCATATCAGTTGAAATAAACTCTGTAATTGCTTTAGTTTCTGAGATGGACTTAAATATAGGCTTCCCATGGCGGCGATCTTGACATTCAAGATGGCTGCCTTTTGAAGTCTTGATATATGATTCAGGTGATTCGTTGGCTCCCATTATGTGGGTATAGCTACTAAAAATAACTCACTAGCTGTTTTAGTTACTGAGATATTGATGAAAACAGGTGCCAGATGGCGGCCATTTTGAAATTCAAGATGGCTGCCATTTGAAGTCTTGATATTTAATTCAGGTGATTCGTTGGCCCCCATTATGTGGGTATAGCCACTGAATTTAACTCTCTAGCTGATTTAGTTGCCGAGATATTGATGAAAACAGGTGCCAGATGGCGGCAATTTTGAAATTCAAGATGGCTGCCATTTGAAGTCTTGATATTCGATTCAGGTGATTCGTTGGCCCCTATTATGTGGGTAAATCCACTGAAAATAATTCTCTAGCTGTTTTAGTTGCTGAGATATTGATGAAAACAGGTGCCAGATGGCGGCCATTTTGAAATTCAAGATGGCTGCCATTTGAAGTCTTGATATTCGATTCAGGTGATTCGTTGGCCCCCATTATGTGGGTATAGCCACTGAAAATAACTCTCTAGCTGTTTTAGTTGCTGAGATATTGATGAAAACAGGTGCCAGATGGCGGCTATTTTGAAATTCAAGATGGCGGCCAAGAATGGGCCCTGCAAAATTGCTTCCATCAAATTTCTTGAAGAGGACGGTCTAAACTATCTGTGTGCCAAAATTCACGCTTTTTTCCGGAAGTGCACACTTCGTCCCATATATTGACTTAAGAGCCCCCACTAATACAATAGCTGATGAATGCGTGCCAGAAAATTCCCGCATTTTCCCAAAATAAGTTTTAAACAAATCAATATCGTTCATGTGAGGCGTGCAGTGGCGCAGTAATACAAATAGTTCAAACCAGGTAGTTGGAAAGAGGGGCCAATATTGCATATTGGGGGTGCAGACCGTTACAATACGTTTACGTTTTTTTATTAGTTTATCCACACTTGCACCATCAGCTCATTTGCCATGAAGTTGAAATGACATTTGAATAATACTGTGTGAGTATTGATAGTACAATATATTTGTACCGAAATTGTCACAATAAATGTCTTATTACGAGAGGTAATTCAAACAATAGAGCTTTCTTTCTCTCTATCTCTTCCCCTCACACTCCAGCAGTCTAGCATGTACGATAACGTTTCGATTAAATATATACACTGTATTGGACCTCAAGGAGAATATCAGTTTACTTGCAATGTTGTTAATTGGGCCAATCCCCAGTTACTGCGTAGTAGTTTTCAAACAATTATTATTTTTTTATTTCGGGAAAAAACAATCAACACGTACATGAATGATTATCCAATGGGAGGGAGTTAGTCTCAGAGGGGGTAAATAATCAGAACATAATCGCGATATGTATATATTTTGTTAAACGTTCATTTACATCAGATTGCAATGCATTCATGCATGACGTGCCGTGTGGGTGTCACTGCTAAAACTAGAATTGTGGCAAAGACTGAAGCAAGCTTACCTGTGAAATAGTATTATATTTATATTTTTAAAATACATATTACTTAATATGATCATTACTGCTTATACCAAACAATCAACCCGGTTGGCTGGGTGCAATCATCTCCATTTCCTAGGAATCATTGTTCTCCTTAGAATGTACTGTAGAAGATCATTTGCACAAGCGATTCCATTTCTCACCACGTCCCAAGCAATAGTGCATTAATTGTGTTACTGAAATATAAACTGCAGGGGCCGCGGAACCGGAGGGGGGGGGGGGGGGGGGGGGGGGGACTGCAGCCCCCCACTTTTTTGGCTTAAAACAAAGAAATACATACAAGCATAAAAAAGAATTATTATAACAATTAAAATGTGGTCAGCCCTCCACTTTAAAATCATTCCGCGGCCCCTGAACTGAATGGACATACACTGGGGTGTATACATCAGTTTGTGAAATATTGTCCATTTCACCCTGGGGAAGGCGAGTAGAACAGATTGAAACAGGGGGGGGGGGGGGGGGGTTATCAATTCCCCCCAGTCACCTCTTGTTCACGTCGATGATGACGTACATGTAGCAACATAGTGGATACAAAGTGGGCGAATAGTTTCCAGCTGCAAGCGAAAACAAAGTCAGGCTTCAGCAGGTAGACATAATAGCCTGAATGAAATCGCAGCATGAAAATGCGTGATATACATAGTTTCCATTTCATTTAAGAAAACCCTTACCATTGACTCTATATACAGCAATCGACGTTGCGCCGCAATTTTATTTCACATTGAACAAAATCTGGTAAGTTCCGACCGATTTATCCATCTTCTGTATCTTCTTTTCAAAGAGAGATATTTGACAATTTAATTATCAGTAATAACATGAGGGATACAAGCTGATTATATCAATATATCTATATATCAGGCTATAGTTCATCCATACTTGCACAAAGCCCTCCTCATAACATGAGGGATTTTTGCCATATTCTGACGCGCTGGCAAGCTGATTATAATAATTCAGTAATAATTATACAATACGTATTACAATAAAGAATTTAACAATTTGTCTTACTATTACATAACAAAAATCCTTTGTACTTCATCTAACCGCCATGACTTCATCTAACCGCCGTTTACTGGTGGTAAGCTTTTTTCACCTGTACTAGGCCAATGTATTACTTCACACTCATAATTATATAGTAATTATGCTTTTGTCGAACAGTAATGAGGAATATTTCAACAGATAATGCGTTTTACACCCAGTTATACAAGCTGATTATATCAATATATCTATATATCAGGCTATAGTTCATCCATACTTGCACAAAGCCCTCCTCATAACATGAGGGATTTTTGCCATATTCTGACGCGCTGGCAAGCTGATTATAATGATATAACTATTTATTCCTAAATTTTCTAAGTAGCTATGGTCACAACTCAGAGCGGTGACAGACCGAGCCTGCTTGGTCGCCGCTGGAATTTAGGCATCGCCCAATGATTTTTTGAGAAGTCGAGCAGGCTGTAGAGCCCCAGCGATGCCTGGGTGGTGCCCTGTCGATTTCCCGTCGGTCGCCGGTCGATTTTAGGTCAAAACTAGGCAAAATCGGGGAGCTTCTCCGCGCAGCGTCCCGGCGCGGCAGTGACCGACTGATGACCCACCGATTCCCGGGCGGTCTCTCACCGGCCACCGGCTGATTTTTAAGAAATCGCCCTCGATGGCCGGCCGGTCATCGGCGGGGCATCTGCGGGTGTCCCGTAGGCGTACCTGCGGCGGCCTGCCGGGCTCCACCGGGAATTTCTCACGGCCATGATCGGGCAGGCGCTGCCCGGACGCCGACCGATTTTGAACTCGCCGCCCGGTGACCGACTGATCTCCCAGCGGCGACCGGGCGGCGACCGCTCGGCAGCCTTTGACCTAGTGGCTTCGATTTTTCGACCTCAATCGCTCGATGGCGACCGCTCGATTAGCTCGGTGCCCGGGCGGCGAACGCCCGGGCACCGAGCGTATTTTGGGCGGCGAGTGAAAAGTGAGCAGGCGCCGCCCGAATTTTAACTCCGCGATAAAACTTCAGCGGCGACCGAGCGATGCCCGGGCGGCCGCCGCTCGGTGCCCGGGCGAAATTGGCTAAAACTCGCCGCCCGGCCTCCGAGCAGGCTACTTTTTGGGGATGTGACCATAGCCTTATCTTCATCTTGTAAACAATTATCAGGAACCACGTTGGTAATTTATTTCCACAATGCAGGTTACATCATGAACACCGCTCGGGGGCTCCTGGTTATCATCGCATGCGGGTTGCTTGCTCGTGTCACGTGTGACAGGCGTTCAATGGACTTCAAAGCAGGTGAGAACGCAACACTCACCTTTTCACAGGCTCTGGACAAGCCTCTGGAGGCCTATATATGGTCACTACAGTATCCTTACGAAGAGAAACCATTCTACATACATGCTGCAGATGGAACATTTTATACACCAATGCTTCACTCACAAGATCAGCGTGACCGAATGTCAGTGCATTTCGGAATGAAAGCGAATGTCTTAACGGTCAACTTATCCATCGCCTATATTGAAGACAATGACAATGATATTTATTTACTGAATATTTTCGAAAAGACAGACCTGGACGATGTCCAACCACTCTTCGTGTTGGAGGTAGATATACAAGTTAATCCTACTAAAGGAAATTACTGTCGGGTTTCCTACACTGCCCCACAAGTGAAAACTTGGCGAATTGTATATTGTGTTGCAGGCGGACGTAAGGACGGAGTCTTTTATTGTTATACGCTGTACCCTTTGGTTGGACATCAATTCGAACATCATATTTTTGTAAATGACGAGCCGCATTCACTTAAAAGAATAATGGACAATAACACAACATTTTATTGTTGCTTTCAGTACGAAACGTTTACAAACTGTGAATATTATAATTTAGATGCTAGTGGCAACCTCCTGTCTACCAAATTAACCGTTAACCAAGACCCTAAGTACACGCCGTTCAAGAATCCTATCACACCTCCTGATGTTACTTCCCAGACAAAGACCCATGTGCCGTCTGAAACGGATGATGTAAAGGAGCAAGAGTGTCCTACTCTACCACCTACAGAGCTCCCAGATAATAGCATAACCAATGTGCCACTTGAAACGAAAGGTGAACATTTACTTTGGGTATCCGTTATTTCATCGTTAGCTATACATATCTCGCTTATTATCGCGCCCTGCTTTTGGTATGTCTGTATTCATTGTATTAGACCTAGATTAAATGACACATCTTAGGGTGTAGTCACACGCCCTTACGTCGAACATGCAACATCTTGCGTCAAGACAATATAAGCTATGAAAGGCATATCATGTTTAAAATAACCAAACGTTACAACAGAATGCAGATTTCGAACTGGATTAGGTATAATTCCCATTTATAGCCATAAATGAGTTTTGTGTATTACATTTCGGCTCAAATAAACCTTATATTGTATATATTGTGTTTAATAAGCATACTAAGCCTGGTTTGTGGTTGTTGCTCAAACAATAGCATGCTGTGGTCACGAGGAACACATGCGTCGTGTGTTCTCTTACCGCCGCAAATGTTGACAGAAGCCTTGACGCAAGGTGTCAAGACATGCGACCAAAACAATACAAGAGAGATTAAATGCGGTGATGGCTGATTGGGTGGGCACGCAAAATTATTGGGGGCCCAACCTTATGTATTTCTTTGTTATTTTGTTTACATACCCGTATGTTTTCTATCATTTTCTTTCCAAATTATTATTATGATTGCTTCATACAGAATGTTTATTATTAATTCCCATTTTCGAACTATTAGTTGCTGAGTGTGCATTTTCAAAATCCTAATTCAATTTATCGAGAAATGTGTTACTTACTAAAACAACATCAATTGCCGTTATATTTTTAATAATCTCGGACTAGTTTGTGTATGCACTATAGATTATATAGATTTGCTTTAAATTGCTTTATGCAAAATATATTTATCAGTTTGCTGTTATACTGTTTGCTGTGTTATCACTTATCACGGATGTATTATTTTCGAAGCCTGTATTCACTTGTAGTTCAGCCATTTTAAAGCATTTGTAACTTCATGATTCTGTCCAAATAAAATAACATGCTTACATCCTTTTTTAATATTGATTGTATGAACACATTTGTAATGGTATAATTATTACACACCGTCATCTTTACAAAATGTAATGTCTTAAGGTTTGATTTACAAAATATTATGTTTTTTGCAGTTTTGATCAAGTCTGTGTTATGTTTTTGTATTGATGAGGCTGCGTTAACACAATACTAATGAATGACATCCAAGGCGGTTATCATAAGTGTTGTCACACATATTGGCTTATGATTTTACAGCCTTATATAGGTTTTCCCATCTATTTCAACAATTTTGTCCTTTCTTCAATCTCGTCTTATGTCGATCAATATAACAAAAAAAAAATTACTCATTTGGCTCACAATTTCGTCAATTCGCAATCAATTTCGTCCCTTCAACAAAATGCTATACCATCTGACGAATTTTAATGACAAATTGATGAACATTTGATCTTAATATTCACCACTCGCTCAGCGGCGGAGACGAATTCCAATGCAAATTGACGGTTTTGAATGCGAAGTGTTTGAAATTTATTGACGAATGACGAATTCGAATAATGATTGACGAACTTGAAGTTGGGCTTTACGCTCTGTTAGTTTCTCGGGACAAAATTGAATGACAACAGTGTTATAATGGATGGGAACACCTACAGCCTTGGAAAAAAGTATTACACCTAGCACATTTTGATCGCATTTTCAACTTTAGCTCTCCATATGATGACGTCATAACATTTACTTAGCACAAATGAGGTATGAATTCGTATCTACAACTCATAATCTTTCCGAATATGGAAAAAAGAATCGGGGGTTTATGAACTTTAAAAAACAGTTATGGCCGAATCAAAAAAGTATTATTTTTACCATATTATGCCAATTTGCGTGCGCGCGTAATTTTGACTTTGACGCGCGCGTACTCCGTTATTATGAGTCAGTGTGTTGAGAAATGTACAAGGAATGCCAAACCCGTGTAAAAGCCACATGTTTCTTGTTCATTTGTGTTACGCGCTCAAATACGCGCGGCAGACTACTCACAATTGTATAGAGATTCATTATAGTTCCTAAATAGTCCGATGTGATCGATTTCATAATCGATTCAAATCGGTTAAAATTCAACTTTAACCCTTAATATGATGACGTCATCACATTAATTTGGCATGAATGAGGTGTGAATTCGTATCTACAACTCATAATCTTTCCGAAGATTACCAAAAAATGGGGTTTTATGGACTTAAAAAAAAGTTATGGCCGAATAAAAAAAAATATGATTTAACCATATTTTGCGAATTTGTGTGCGCAAGTAATATTGACTTTGACGCGCGCGTACTCCGTTATTATAAGTCAAGAAAGACTCAAATTGATAGGGTGAGTCTAGAAATGTATTAGGATTGCAAAACTTATAAGAAACCGACAATTTCCCCTAGCTATTTGCGTTACTCGCGCAAATTTGTTGAAACGCTTGGGGTTTTGAGCATTTTTTGACATTTTTTTCATATGACGGACGCGTAGGTGTGCGTCTTTGAGTGTAAGCGCATCCGCATGAGCTTAACAGATGACGATTGACCTGATTAATAATTATGCGAAATTTGAATTGAAATTGATTTTTTATGACTGAGATAATGATGAATATTAATATTTCACAAAATGGCGTCCTGATGACGTCACAGTAATATTGAAATGAATTTTTTGCACTAATATAAGTCAGATGATGATCTATAATCATGCGAAGTTTCATGACGATTGATTCATCTGATATGCGACAAACAAAATCGGAAGAATAATAATAACAATTCGAACAAAATCAATAGGTGATACGTGTGTATAAACCCCGTACCTTTTAACGGTAAGAATCCATGCAAATATTCATACAATTCTTGTTTTCATCAAATTCATGGCATCAAATATATTGTAGGCATTCCTAATCCTATTGAATATACCCTCTTTGATATTTTATGAACTTTCGCTTCTTTAAAATGTAATTAAAGTGACAAAATAGTGTAAAACAGCTCAAAAAATTAGCCAAATGTGCTTAGTCTAATAATTTTTTTCCAATGCTGGATATTACATCGATACAGAATGTGTAAATAAACAAAAGAAGCTTCAAACAACAGCGTCCATGTATTCTGGTCATTTTTTTAAAATATGTTTTAATTTATCTTAATACATCGGTAGATAAACAAGAGAGGGGCGTAAGCCCATGCATTATGGGAACTCTTAAATGGACTTTGTCGGTGAAATTTGAAATATTGTATTCTAATCTTGTGTTGTTCAGATCGAGTAATTTCTTTGATGATATTGATGTGTATTTTGAATAAACAAATGTAACATCATACTAGGTATACGTATACCATGACGGTTATCATAAATGTGTATGCGTCTATGAACTAGTACTTTTTTCATCAAATCACAACTTACTGTGTAAATAAAACAAAGTGAATCTGTAAACAATAACGCTCAAAATATCACCTTTTGTATCCTTATTCTAAACATGTTTGCATGATTGTAAAGTTGTGAGTATTGGTATTTATTCGTGTGTGTGTTTATTTTGTTTGTGTATGTTTATTATTGTGTGCATTATTTTGTTCTTTCTGATCATTCATTCTGATTTCGAACCTAAAAGTAGTGCAGAAATTCATTCTCGGTGGTCTCAAAAGACAATGTATTGTAAAAATTAATTTCGTGATATGTTGCCCATAAGGGGTGCGAGAGTTTTATTTAAAGATAAACCTTATATAAATTATTTCTTTGGTACTTTTTGAAATGTACTTGCATGTTAAAATTTGAAAAAAAGTGAGAAGAAAATAAAGTTCATCCAAAATTGTCCTAATAAAAATGTATACAAACGTCTGACGAAAAACTTTGTGCAAGCACACAAATTGGTAACATATCATGAACTCATTTCGTGATATGTTACCGTTCTACGTTGCGCTATCCTGTAGTAAAAATTGTCCGTGTGCAATAATATGTCCATGTTTATGGTCTGAATAATGTTTGTATTGTATTTAGTCATGTTAGTTGAAATGATAGTGTCAGATGTAATACTTTTCCAACAAAATTATTCTAAACAGACTTTCAGAACATACATTGTAAGAAAATAAATAAATACATCGATGGTTTGAGCACCGGTCTAGCAATCCGGAGGTCTCGGGTTCGATTCCCGGCGAAGCCTATTTTTCTTTGCTCATTTTCAATCATTTAAATAGTTATAATTTAATTTCTATTTGAATTTAATTAATACAAAAAGCTGCATCACTTCACGTGATCTTGCGCCCTTCTCTAGAAAAGTTGATTTAATTATCCTTGGGATTGGCCCGGTTTATATAGCTTCTGTCTATTCGAGCACTGAAAAAGTGTTTCATGGGAACACCCGCCATTCTAGAGTCTTCGTGGCTCGATGGTTTGAGCACCGGTCTAGTAATCCGGAGGTCTCGTGTTTGATTCCCGGATAAGCCTATTTTTCTTTGCTTATTTTCAATCAAAATAAATTGGCAACATATTGGCAACGAATTCATGCCCCCTGCACCGAAGTCATCTTTGAAATACACCACGTTGATTTATTCCTATTTCTTGATATGAGGAATTAAGTACTTGATATCAAGAATGCAATTCTTGATAATATTAAGAATTAAATTATTGATATCAAGAAATGAATTCTTTATATTCGTGATATCAAACATGTTATTCTTGATATCAATATTACCATACCTTAACAAAAGAAAATCATTTCTTGATATCAAGAATTAATTTAATGATGCATTCATATAGAGAAATCAATTCTTAATATCAATAAATAATTTCCTGTTGTTAAAGGGGTAGTACAGTTTTTGTAAGGCTGATCTTTGGTAACCAAACCGGGACAGTAAAATTATAAACTAATAGTTATAACTCCACCATGCTTTAAAGGTATACAATATCAAACAACTAAGTAAAAAGCCCTTTTTTGTTTTTAATTTATTATCTGCAATGCTTTTTACAAACAATAACAAAATAACAATAACAATCAATAACAAAATCATTACATAAAATAATTTGCATGTAAACATAATTAAATAGGATATGGTTTTACATTCACATCTAAATAATACATTTGAACTTTTACTGTTGTACATCAAATAAAACATGAAACATGTATGCATGAAGAAAAAAAAAATAAAAACGGGGGAAATAGGAGAGAAATACGAAGCCCCGTTG
>JBAMJV010008390.1:0-128908 GCA_037951105.1 Echinarachnius parma
CTTGCCACACCACTCCGTATAGATATTGGAACGGTTTTTGGTTGATGGTTATGGTTAAATTATTGCCTCCGCCTCATTCAAACCTGTCATTATAATTACATTAGTATAAAGAGAAGGATAGTCATACATAGAATAATAACTACAGTCAAGCACTACAGTTTATGTTGTACTAAACATAGCTCAGTTCAAAGTCAGTAGTTGAGTTCAGACGTCATATTGAAAGGTTGTCTTCATGTTCTTGTGCTGATGGCTGGCGTTGAATTATGTGCGTCCTCCGCATTAAAACCTCTACAGTGAGTTACTAAAAGTAACTATCATCTATAACAATAACTACAGTCATCATCATGATGATATCAACATTTAAACATGTTTGAGCCCCCGGGGTGACCATTGTAACAATTGGACAATTACTTAGGTTTTAATCACTTACCACGCATTTGTCTAATATTTTCCCGTTTGTAAAAATAAAAATGAGCGAGGGTTGTGAGGCTAACTGATCTAAACCAGTTAATAATATGACCTCAAAACATAGTGTAGCAGCAAAACATTGTGGCACACCAATTGCTGGGCCAATTTTTTTGTTACGTTGTGTTCTTAAAGAACCACTCAACAAGCAAAATCCAGATACAGTTTATTTTCTTAATTTTTTGTACACCCGCAGATTAATTTGGTAAAAGTCGAAAAGATTATGTGAAAGGTCACAAATGACAGTTATGTCTAATTAACTATCTACCATTCCTCTACAGAGACGCCTGTCTTTGCGTTTAATATAGTAGCCATACGATATAGTGATATCATTGTGAAAGACGCGTATTGAATATTTCCACATGTTATAGTGCCTGCAGAAATTAGAGGGTTAAATCAAGTTTTTCTTCAGAAAGATAAGATGCTCTCTCGAGGTTTCGATTGCATAACAGGTAATTGGTATCTAAGCATTCCTTTGAGATATGTATATTGAATTCGTGTCCTTCTTTCCACAGAAAGACGTCACTGTTTAGTTAATTAGGCGGAATCTCATCTGGTCAAATATTTTGCATCTATAGCAGTCCTTTTTTTTTGATGCTTGGATATTTCCCCAGTGTGCATCATCTGTAATCATTAATATTTTGACTGACGGTGTGCATGTACATGTTACTTACATGTCCCAAAACTGTGTTGCTTCGTTTATAATCATCGAATTAAGCGAGGAGTCATCTTCTATCTCGTCGATTGCTTCTCTTTTCTTTCCAGACGCGTGTGGAATTTTCACGATCAAGGTTAGGGTAATAATAAGAGGCTGATGATGATTATAAGGCATACTACGATGCGGAGGCGAGGGGTTGGATGGGGCGAGGGGGGGGGGGGGGGGCGCTGGGGATGCCAGCCCCGGATGAGCAATGTCGGGCATCGACCACTGAGTTTCGTTGTTTGTATTTGTAGTGTATGTTTGTTTCGTTTCTTTCTTCTTGTGTTTGGCTTGTTTTGTTTGTTTGTTTACCCTTTATTTAGGTCATGTTTAGTAAAGATGGTAATCATATGTCGGGCATCGGACCATGAGTATTGTGTGTTGTTGTGGTGTGTGTTTGCTTGTTTGTTTCTGTATGTTTGTTTGTATATTTTGTGTGTTGAGTATTTTTGTGTTTTTATATTTTGTGTTTGCGTTTGGTGTGTTTTGTTTACTTTATAGTTTAGTCATGTTTAGTAAGTATTATACAAATGATAAATATGATAATTATCTCATGTTAAGGTTAGGGTGCTGAATACCTTTTTATAGTTTGTCGGATAAGGATCATATAAGGACGAAGACACCTCAAACCCACCTCCTGCCCCACAACCCTACAATGATTTTTGCTCGTACGCCCTTGGAGGGTGATAGAATGGATTGTTTGTACCAAGGTGATCATCATTACGCACATCCGCAGTGTTGGTCGCTGATTTGATCAGCGCCTTATAGGTCATCAAGCGCATCATTTGCTCGCAGTTAAAAGCCAGAGAGATGCAGGGAATCTCAGAGAATCGGAAACCATGAACAAGTCAAATATGTCAAACATGTCATTTTGTGCCCATTGTCGATTTCCCATTATCATTATCTTCTTCTTGAGCAGCATCATCATCATCATCATCATCATCATCATCATCATCATCATCGTCATCATCATCACCATCATCTTCTTCTTCATCATCAACGTCATCATCGTCGTCATCGTCCTCCGCCCGTCTTCGTCATTATCACCATCATCATCATCATCATTGTCATCGTCAATCGGTCATCATCACCAGCACCCTCTATCATCACACCAGCAGCAGCAGCAGCAGCATCATCATAATCATCATGATCATCATTGTCATTGTCATCGTCATCGTCATCACACCACGCACACCCTCATCATCATCATCATCATCCTCTTCATCATCATCATCATATTTGTTCATGACAGATAATGTTGATGATGAAATGCATTGCAAGCGGCGCTACAATCGAGTCGTTGTCATCAAAACAAACAGAAAACACGGGGATAAATTTCTCCTTTTTTTGTATCCCATTTTATATAACGTTTCCCCCAAATGTATTAGGAAACCCACTCTTCTGTACTTTCATGTGAATGACTGTTTAATGGATGTTGTGTACCGCTAAAACGTATTTTGTTGGTTAGACCAACTGGCCTTTTGATTTTCTCAAACAATCGACATTGGTTGATCTAACATTTTCTCCGAGGGTGTGACATAACGTTCCCCACAACGTTATCATAGATAAACGTTTATTGTTTTTAGTTGAAAATTGGTGTTACAGTAGTTAAGGTTTATGGTCAGGATGGGTAAGTGTCAGAGTTTTCTGGTTATAGGGTTGTGTGAATCTTTATTATGTAATAAATCAAAGCAGTTGTAACTGAGCTAAAATGTCAAAAGACCAACGGGTACATAATAGATCTCTCACATCTGGTATTGAGGTGATATGTCGGGCAAAACATTTTTCACGTCACACCTGTCCAACGCTTTGCCCTCTTAATCAACAACAATTACACCTCTGCTTCATCACTACCCACTATCATTACATGGCAGTTAAATTATCACCGTACCACAAGGCAATTACATGGTAATTATCAAGCTTAGGGTAAGCCTAGATACAATGTTAAAAAAAAATGGGGTGGGTACAGTGGCAAAATGGGGTGGTATAGTGGCAACCCGTTATAATGAGCTCTGATTTTAACGGGGATTTAACAAAGCCCCTATAGATATATTATATACAGAGGTGGCCCATAAAACGGAACGGCATACTTCCCGAAATATTGGGGGGGGGGGGGGGGGGGGGGGGGGAATGACTGATTTCAGGGGATGGGGAACCCATCACTGAGAAAAAACTAATACCAAGCTCAGCAACTTTGATTGTGTAGTTTTCGTTCCAGGTCGCATTTTGCGACCCCATGTCAGGGTTCAAATTTGACAAATTGCAATACACTACTTTAGCCTGTTATTTCGCAGCTTTCGCTCGTCACAGAAGTGAACAACAATACACCTATATAAGCCAAACCGCATTGTACTACTCAAATTCTCAAAACTATGTCAAGCAAAGAATGTAAAGTAACAGACAAAAGTTTTGATCAAATTGGTCAAATTTGAAACCTGACATGGGGGTCACAAAATGCGACCTAAATAGAACGAAAACTGCTTTACCAAAATGATTGATCTTTGGATCATTTGTCACAGTAAAAGAATCCACATCTAGTGAGAATCTAGTCTCCCTGCCCCTAACATATGCTATAAGAAGGTGAATAATTGTCATGGTCCCAAGATCCTCGTTATTAGGAGGTTCCACTGTAGAGCGAAAAAGTCGTATTTATCAAGAAGGCCCATATTATATATTTATAGTTGGTTATATGTTAAACTCTGAAGAACTTTGAAGAGTATTAATACATACAATCATGTAATCTCCATTTATGCTTATATAGGTTAACCATCTAGCTGGTATCATAAATCAAACGAATGAGAGAGAATTGAAAGTATAAACCGTAATTAATTATAGTTATTGAATGAAAGAGAACACAGAAGCACAACAGCAAGTTTCTTTTCTTATCAAAAATGTTTTTTATTGACTATTATACAGTACATAATACATAATACATTCAGGCTAATCAAAATAGGCACGTGATCACTTGGTGGGTTAATTCATTTTGGTATAACGGTGGGAGAACAATAATACTCGAAAGACCCATTTGTGTTTATGTACAATTAAATACTGTAAGATAAAGACAATAAGTTTAATCACAATAACGGAAAACAATTTGTTATTAATACAGTACAAGAAATCGAAGACAAACATTAAACATTTAACATTTAAACAATTTACTTTACTAGATACATTTTCTTCTTCACACAACAATATTAATGCAACTACATTTCATATATCACGACTATTTTCATTGAACAAGAGCAGACAGAGTAGAGTGTAGAGTTATTACAACAAAGTTTTTTCAACGGTAGGTTTTTGGTGGGCCTCATTCAGCTACATATTATACAACGATCGCTTCTTTATAGTTACTATTTCTGTGGAAGTTTGTCGACAAGAGGAAGTAATTATGAAAGTCTTTGGTTGTGGAACATTTGGGAATCTCAAATACTTGTGTGAAATGCAATAATGTGTTTGTACAATTCAGAACAAATACTTATGTATCCCGAATGGAGCGATACAGTAATACATCATCATCAGCAGAACTATTCGAACATCGCACATATTTTTGCTTACTACAAGTTACGTTCTGATGCAGTGACTAATCTCACATCTCGAAAAAAAACTACGAATACTTTACTTGTGTATTTCGAAAATGGAAAGGAAAGTTGTGCCATCGTCATTTTACTAAAGAACACAATGTATATATGCGTTTAGTTTGGAAAACAGAATATACGTTTTTGTTCTTTCCGGCCATGTAAACATCACTGAGCTACTATATACCTCTCATGTACTACATGTATGAACATTTTGGTGAATGAAAAGTTATATCAACAAGAGGTGGCGCTAGACTTAAATGTCAGTAAAAGCACCAAGAATACTGGGGGTGCACACCTGTACCAGGCATCATCATAATCATAAAGTTTAAACCATGCTCAAATTAGAGAAATGTATACATTATACAATAAAAAAGAACATTTATTTGTCTAAACAAACACTCAATGGACCCATTAATTTCAAATGCATGTTTATTACAAGATTTTACCTTTATGTCATGATTCACTCGAAATACAATATAGGGTCAGAATGTTTTTAATGTTTCAATTAACATAATGATTTGTAATACAAATACTTTCTTCCGATTGACACAATCTAGTCAAGGATGTATTAGATCGTTTTAGTTCTGGTTGATTTTCTGTTTAGTTTAGTTATAAAAGGTTCGTTTACACCTAGTTACAAAATAATAAAGTAACTTTCTAAATTGAAATCATTCAGTCATCAGATTTACATTTGTTGGGAGTATAAAATTACCAAAAATCAAAAAGTGTTCTTGGCAAGCTATAGAAAATGAGTGGACTATAATTACTCAGTACCAACTCATATTTATTAAACCATAGAAATTTTGATAACATAATTTATTCTGCGGTCTTATCATAGAAAAGGGGATTAAGGAAAATTGGAACCATGAGACACAAGAAACTTTTTTCTCCTTCATTTCGTTAGAAAGAAAATTATCCCCAAACTGTCATGTTCCAGCCAAGTAGAGTATAATGGTGTCTAAAATAGAGGCATCTCTTCATCTTCAGTCTCAACTCAGCATAATGTCTAGTAGAAGGTATTACTGCATAGAGACATCCAGTAATTGTCTTGAAGTTCAGAGTTATAAACAGCTCCTTTAAAAAAAATTTTTTTAGAAGAGTGAGAATTCTCGGTTGGTTTGGCTCATCTCCTTCACAAATCTGAAAGAAAAAAAAGTTTAAGGAAATAAAATGAATATGTGACTGTCTAGAAAAGGGCAAAACAAAATAATTAAACAAATGATTGCATATCCATCCCCCTTTGATAGTATTTATAAATGTGAAGAGAAGCAATATAAAAGAGTACTTCATGGAAATAAATATATCGCTAAAATATAATTTAATTGCTTTTACAGTAGAACCTCTCTAGAGAGAGATCCTTCTAACCATGAAAATAACTTTATTTCAGGTGCCTTTAAAAGTTTTTGTTATTATTAGACCTCTCTATGGCCATACCATTGTTTTGACAATGCAAATTTCATACTAATGCTTGTTTACGTTTCAAGTACATGATTCATCAGTGGCGTAGCATAGTCGGACTGATGGGGGGGGGGGGGGGGGTTCACTCTATGTAATTCTTTATTTGTTATATAATTTATAAATGGTTGTGCTGTTGTGCCCTTATGTTTTAGTCTCCATTATTATTATTATTATTTATTTTTATTTATTTATTTATTTTTTTTTTTTTTGGGGGGGGGGGCACATGTCCCATGCCCCCCCCCCCCCCCCCCCCCAGTTGCTATGCCACTGTGGTTCACACTATGAATACAAGATGATCTAATAAAAGAGAGTGATGTAATTCTTTGTTTTAATTTCAGGTAATAAAACTTAATTTTTTTATGTGCAAGACAAAACATACATACCTTGTCATTTCACTGCTAACATGAACATGCCTTGGTACATACGTCCAGGGCTCCCGTTGCTTGAGTGGTATATCCTTGTGATACCATGATCCCGGTCGCTGTGCTGTCGTTATTGGGTTGCAGTATAGATCTAGGGGACCTGCAATATATAAGACAAAAATAACAATGAAAAACAATGTTTAAACAAAATGTATTTGGGCACACAAAAATGGGTTACATGAATTATGTTGACAGCAGGTTGACCACATTTATATTTCCAAAATATATATTTATATATATTTATATGCATTTTGACTTTTGGTTACCTATAATGGGTATATCATATGTTGTGTATATGTTATAATTATGAGATATATGCTTTTTATAAAATAGCTATAGTATTTCAAGCATGGTAATTGGTCAAAACGCGTCACGTGACATTCAACTTTTTTCGCGCACTGCACGGGCGTGCAGACGATGCGCAAAATAAATGATATTGCACACTCTCGTGATCGAGCGTTTCATATTATAACTGTGTTTGGATTTTAATGTTGTGTACCCTTATGGATTATACTTGACTCGAGCTTGCAGCAAAATGTGGAATCCCATGGACCTTTAATTCGGTAAGTAAGAATAGCTTATTTGTCATTTTGGATTTGTATTTGTTATCAAAACTCGATGTGTCGCTATTTTATAAAACCAATAGCGCACTTGCCCTAGTTGTTCGGCAATGTAAGTGCAGTGTACGCTTGGTATCTTTAGATGGTACGCACTGCGCACTCGCCTAGCGGCTCGTGCGCAGAGGCGGCACCAATCTAAAGAAACCTCGCGTGCACTGCACTTACACTACCGAACGCCGTGCCGTGCGCTATTTGTATAATATTATTGATGGGTTACATTACAGGAGACACAAGCAAACGATTACTTGATGTAATAACTTGCATTGCTATAATTATTATACAGATGCATGGACAACATTTCTGTCTCATCTTCATCAAAATATAATGTTTACATAAATACATCTTGTTGTAAGCAACCACTGGCTGGAATTGGGACGGAAGGCTTTTGGCCACAGTTATTCAGTTAACTTTTTACAAGCCCTGGCATTCCAGTGGTTGCAATTTCCTTAATTTGTACACTTTTCATGTGTATTTGATTTGCCGAATAAATAATAATAATAATAATAATAATGTATGTATTGTTATCAACAATTAAATAATTTTGATTATAATTTTGCGCACTCATTTGATTTGTTGATAATGAATTCAATGATTTAATAAACATTATCAAGTTTCATCTAATAAATGTACATGAACCTCCAACTGATTGGACCATTTACTTTAGTAGATGTGCCTCCAAACAATGTTTATACTTGATCTGCTAAAATAAACATATATATGTTGGAGACGTCTCTCACCTTTGTCTGACCGTGTGTGTTTATGTAATCTCTCGTGTACTTGACGTACGATCCATGATGTTCGGGGTGATCAACGGGTTCGATCACTTTGTTGTATTTGTGCATGTCGATGGGAGGTAGTTTGGCGGTCTCCGGACGGAACGACACATAGGATCCCCCGGGGATCTGGTGCGAGAGGTTGTAGGTGTACACGGGGTTCGGCTGTTTCACCTGCGCTCGAATCGGGTACTGGTACCCTAACTCCGTGAGGTTGAAAAACGACATTTCGGGACGATTAATCGTTCCAAACTGTCAGATGTGTATCAGAGATGTTGGTTCTTGCTATTTCCAGTGATAAAAGTGAGCAATTTGGGCGGAGTTTCGAGAAAACAGTGATTTTCTGGTCCGGTCACTGTAAAAGGTGTATGCACGCCGCGCTGTTGATACGCCTACTATATTCTATTATACGTCTCCCAGGTTACTCTATTGTTTACATTCCCCTGATCGCACGAGGCTGAACAATTGCGTGGAAATTATTGCTTTTAAAATAAAATGTATATATAGTTCAGTCATACAAATAATATTTAAAATGCCATTTGTATTATTTTTTAAATGAAAACTCAAGGAATGTTTAAATATCAAATATTTCTCGATATATTCCTTCAGGGATCTCAGCTGCCAAGTAAACGCCTTAATACACGGAAATAAATAGTGCAGTGTTGCCAATTTGAACTTTACACTGTAATTGCACGATCATCTTCTCGAACCTTCACGTGAAATTGGCCTCGACATCGGCCAAAAATCCTCGCCAATCTTCTGCATTGCTGACCATTCTGTTGGTTTATGAAGTTAAAATGTCTTCATTAGGATCTCTTGCGTTCGATGAGTATGGTAGACCTTTTATTATCATCAGAGATCAAGATGCTAAGTCAAGGTTAACGGGGATCGAAGCGCAGAAAGTAAGTAGATTCCAAATAGCCCAAGCTAGTCCCATTCGCCCTATTCCGTGCTGGAAAAATGGTGGCTCGTCAATCGTCACATTACATTATTGTAAACGGAAATAAAAGGCGTTATATTTTTAAATTATAAAACCGTTGTCTTTACCAAAAACTCTGACATAGATTAACTAAGAATGCCGAAACCGTTGCATATAAAATACAGTCATGAAACGATTGAAAAGATCGAGTGCAAGTCGAACTCGCTTCGTCCTTCGAAGACGATCGGAGTCAAAGCCGAAGGCGAAGCAAACTTGCACTTGCAGACTTTGTCGTTTGAGTTTGGCTTTGCATGTGATCATGATTGTGATGTGCGATTCAATCATTTATTTTTGTTGTGATCAAATATAGGTCCAACGGCAACACTAGCTACAATAAATTCTTCACATAAATGTTCCGTTTTTAAAATCAAATTAATAATAATATTGATTAATGATTGGTATGTGACGAAATGGTTTTACTTTCGTTTTTTTAGTTTTAAAAATTTGATCAATCGTGTTTTACTTTTATTGTGCAAACAAAAATCAAAATAGAAAAAGTAGTTCTCGAGATGAAACAGACAGTGTGAGTGTGATGCAAGTTAATGTTAATGGGCATGGCAGAATTTGTGATTGGGAATTTGGGTTTTGTAATTTGTGCAATGTGCATTGCCAATTGCCATTGTCGTTGATATTGTGCATGAGCCGTGAGCATGGTGAGTATGCCATGTGATCACAATTCATGAAAATGTATTGCAAGGCAATAAGCCATGCTTGGCCCATGGCCATGACTCATGAGGTAATTATTTAATTAATTCCAATTTTCAAAGTAATTTAATTTCTTTTATTTTTTCCAACAGTCTCATATTCTTGCAGCAAAAACAGTCGCACAGACTCTTCGAACTTCTCTAGGTCCAAATGGTAAGCAAAAATATAAACTGCCCACTTTTGGTCAGCCAAAATTCATAATTTTAGCCTGTCTAAAATTTGTCTAAATTTGTCTAAATTTCAAGTAAAATCAAACGTTTATCAATGTAAATTATTCAACAGAAGGCAGATTTTTTATTATTTTAATATTTATAAGCAAGTTCGTTAAAATAAAAATAGTTGGCTCGTGGAATAGGAAAGCAGTGCAGTGCTGACAAATTAGCTACCAAAGCAAATTGGCTCGTGATCATCTGAAACTGAATAAGCGCACCCAGATGTTAGTATACATACATGTAATCTACCAGATAAAGATTTGTAGGCTGTGACTTGAAGAGTAATAATCAAAATACAAATTTGTTGTTTGGATGCACACAATCAATAAAGTCTTCAACTCCCCCTTCCCCCTTTGGCTTTATAGTCGCCATCCAATAGACTCAACTGTGTTTCAAACCTAGGTCAATACAAAGAGCAGAGCTCTGTCACTAGATCAGAACACCCACCTCTAAAACATATGTTTGTAATGTTTAATTTGTTCTACATTTTAACATTTAAAATTTTAAATTTTAAATTACTCTTTTTGCCTCTGCAGGATTGGACAAGATGATGGTGAGTCCCGACGGTGATGTCACAGTGACGAATGATGGAGCAACGATCCTGGATAAAATGGACGTCGATCATCAGATTGCTAAACTCATGGTGCAGCTCTCAAAGTCACAAGACGATGAGATCGGAGATGGCACTACAGGAGTCGTTGGTAAATATACTTTTCTTTTCTTTTCTGTTTTTGTTTTTGTTTGTGGGGGGGGGGGGGGTAAAGTATGTGTAACTGCATTGTATTGTAGATGAATAGTTCCCAATGGGGGAAAGAAGGGGAAAAACATATTTGACAAGTTATATGTTGGATCATCAGATTGCAAAGATCTGTAAGTCATAATTATTTTCAAAGTCTGCACTAAAAGTTAGCAGTGAAAAGTTTACAATTTTTCCTCACTTTGCCAATTTCTTTTTTTCACTTGCCATTTGCCACATTGTATTCCTTGCTTCTCTGAGGAATGACTAATGGATCCAATGCAAGAATGATGATAGCACTGGGCTATGAATACCATGATTCTAAAACGTGCTTTGTGAGTACTGACAATACTCACTATCCTGACTTGCAATCTAACTACAAAAAAAGGCTCCTTCTATTCTGTTAAGAAGATGCCCAAATTTTGACCACGTTATTAAAGTGGCAATGTCTTTTTTCCTTTTATACAATTACGTGTTGAATGGTTGTCTTAAACTCATCATACGTAGCTGTATGAATAATATTTTGTCATTTGAACTATCTACTCTTAGTCTTATCTGAAGAAAGCCAGTTGATTATTCTAATTTTTGACACTACCTTGAGCAAGCTGAACAGCAATTGGACCTTGGCATCCATCTAATTGTTATAGCTGACTGCTATGACATTTCTTCTAGGATTGCTTACCATCTAGTTTCCTATTCCATCACACTTATTTGAGTAGCTAAATTTGAAGAAAAAAAAGATTTGTAACCTTTTATTTTGTATACTTTTTACTCAGTTCTTGCTGGAGCCCTGTTGGAGCAGGCTGAGATACTCCTAGACCGAGGCATTCACCCAATCCGTATCGCCGACGGTTACGACATGGCTGCCAGGATCGCCACCAGGAGACTAGATGAGATTGCAGATGCCTATGAGGTCAGCACAGACAACCTCGAGCCACTCATCCAGACCGCCATGACTACTCTGGGATCAAAGATGTAATTTCTTTTCATTTACTTTCAATATTTTAAAAATCACACTTTAATACTAAATACCAAGTGACGGTTAAATAAAAAATCACCTGGGTCCCGTTGCAGAAAGAGATGCAATCGATTGCAAAGTTGAAATTAATTGCAAGTCAGAAAATTTGCGCATTCCTAATTTGAACCAATCAGATGTGCGCATTTGGTCACATGATCGGACTTGCAATTAATTGCAACTTTACAATCTTTCTGCAACGGGGCCTTGGTCTTCTATTTTGGATGAAAATAAAAATGCAGATAACCTGTCTTAGTGGCAACCTGTCTGTAGCTATAGTAGCCACCAAAAGTTATCTCCTGGAGAAAGAAACGATGCTATGGAACTTGTCTTATGAAAGGATATAGGTCCCCTGTCTTCAGTGACCACTTTTCTTGTTTTGCATCTGTAGGTTTATCAACAAAAAAACCTATCCTCTCAAAATGTGTCTTATGACATCTCTTGTAACTGCCCATATTACTGTTGATGTGGGAGATGGTAAAGCAGGAATGATGACAAGCACTGGGCTATGAATCCCATGATTCGGAAACGTGCTTTGTGAGTACTGACACTACTCACTCAACTGACCTGCTTGTAGTTCTGTATTTGGAAGACTACTTGCATGTTCTTCCCTTTACCACAACGGGCTGCAGTGCCAAGTTTTGATACCAAGTTACTTGGATCTTCAAGAGGGACAGATCATGACATGAGTCAGGCTTTCAAGTGGTCCTACTTTTCCTACTTTTTCCAACTTTTTTACACATCCTCCTACTTATCCTACTTTTCCCCAAAATTTCCTACTATTTCCTACTTTCTCCTACTTTTTTGTGTAACCCAAAAAAAAAAAAAAAAAAAAAAAATGTGCAAGGCTATTATTATTCAGGAGTAGTGAGTAATTGTTGCAAGTTCTGACAGAAGATGTGGCTGTCCACCATGCTAGTTCCACCATCACCAGTCTACTTTGTGGAAAGAAATCAGCCAGAAGACTTAGTGCATGCCTCAGCTCTGCTGCTGTGTATTCCCAAAAATCAATTATGGGATTGGTGCATCAAGGTGGTGAGTACAGACCAAGATATATGATCAAGAGTAATGGTAAGTAGCAATGAAAACTACTCCGAAAAGCCCGTGCACATCCTACTTTTATCCTACTTCAGGTCTCTAATATCCTACTTTTGTCCTACTTTTTAGAAAAAATTTGTCCTATTTTTGTCCTACTTTTCCAGTTCGGCCCATTTGAAAGCCTGCATGAGTGTTGCAGACTAATATAGGGAACAAGATATATATTTTCCTTTCATAGAAACATTCTTTTTTCCTAAGATACTATCCCAATTTGACCCTCCCAAAGCCTTCTCCTCTATTCCTTTCCCTTTGTTATCCAATATCATATTGAATAGCAATTATCTGTTAATAATTATTTTCCCCCTGTTTATTCTTGTCAAACAGCGTGAACAAATTCCAGCGTAAGATGGCGGAGATTGCTGTGGATGCCATCATGGCGGTTGCTGACATGGAGAGGAGAGACGTCGACTTTGAGCTGATCAAGGTCGACAGCAAGGTCGGTGGAAAGCTAGAGGACACCATGCTTGTCAGGGGAGTCATAGTCGACAAGGATTTCAGCCATCCTCAGATGCCAAAGGTATGGATTAGGATTGATATTGGATTAGGATTAGGGATAGGATTATGGGAGAAAATATGTAGACTTTGAAATGATCAAAGTCAGAGGAAAGCCAGAAGACACCATGCTGGTCAAGGGAGTCATAGTCGACAAGGACTTCAGCCATCCTCTGATGCCAAAGGTATGGATTAGGACTAAGATTAGCTCATGACTAGGGTGAGGGATAAGGGTAAGTCAGTGTTTGGGATTAGGAGAGGAGGGATTAGGATTTTTACTTGATCATAGTTGACAGCAAAGTCAAGAGACACGTGAAATGATGAGATGTAGACTTCTAGCTTATTAAGGTTGAAAGAAAGTTGTTGTGGACATAGATTTCCCATCTAGAGTTCCTATAATTGCGTGTGCAAGTGCAAGTTCATGCAAACAAATCTAAATCATAGACTGTTTCATAGCATGCAATCCCAGGAAGTTTTTAATGCTATAAAATTATTCTCTCATTTTATACCACAAAAGGAGCAAAATAGAAAAGGTCAAAAAACAGTAAAAAAGCAGGAATGATGACAAGCACTGGGCTATGAATCCCATGATTCGGAAACGTGCTTTGTGAGTACTGACACTACTCACTCGACTGACCTGTGCATTTTGAATGAATCCTTTGCAAATAATTGGTCAACTTGTTACAACAAAATATGCGGAGTAATCCTGTCATATCACAGATAGTGTCACCATTTTTGTTTGCGTCCTTTAATATTACTTTTAGGTTGTGAAAGATGCCAAGATGGCCATCCTGACCTGCCCCTTTGAGCCCCCCAAGCCCAAGACCACGCACAAGCTGGACGTCAAGTCTGTAGAGGACTACAAGAAACTCAGGGCATATGAGAAGGAGAAGTTCGCGGAGATGGTCCATCAGGTAAGAAAATATTTTTTTGCATTCTCTTAAATCCAAAATATCACAAAACTGTGAATGGAAAACATACTAATAACTATGACAGCAATAATAATAAGTGTCCATTTTTATATAACTCTTAGCCGAGCTGTCATGGTGCGATGCTCACGCTTTTTAAGGAATAAATCCCTGCCAAGTACCCATTTACTACACCTGGGTTGAGAAGCAGCAAATGTGGATAAAGTGTTTTGCTGAAGGGACACATGCATTTTGGAATCAAACCCATGACCTTTGTATTGAAAAATGGAAGGCCCAATGCTTCTTAATTATTGCTTCTTTAATTTCACTTGCTAATCATTCGATGGACACATTGCGAATATATAATAATTCGGTAGCCTCAATTTTATATGGTGATGAAATAATTGAAAGTGCATGGCAATCGGAATTCCCCGCTGGTTAGATAATGATCAGTGGGGCCATCAGTTCATGCTAAAGAAAAAACACAGTATCTCTTTCACTCATGTACATTGTTCATCCAATGTTGATGATGCAGAAATGGTGTGACATTTATGTTTTAATTAAATGGTTTGAAAGCCCGATGGTTGTTACAGGAATGATACTTGATAACACACGAGTCATGGACTGAATGGAGTTAGATCAACTAGCAGTAAATTTAAACTACTTTGTAAGTTTGTTAGGTTGAAACATATTTGGTCTATTTCTCTTTGTTAAAAAGCAACAGATATCTTCTCCTGCGAATATTCCTTGTATCGAGTTGGACAGATAAGGACCATTTCTTATTTACTGTTACAATGAATTTACAGGTGAAAGCTACAGGAGCTAACCTAGCCATCTGCCAGTGGGGCTTTGATGACGAGGCCAACCACTTGCTGCTGCAGAATGAGCTGCCTGCTGTCCGCTGGGTGGGAGGACCAGAAATCGAGGTAATTATTCATACGAGTGCTGAAGTATGACGTCGCATCTATTCATTGCCATGGGTAATGGTTCTAATCCCATGTCAGGCAAGTGAGACATTTGTGACAGCTGTTGCTAAGAAGACAATCATCCATCTCCAACCTACTACCAAAAGTAAAGATCAAAGGACCCGTTGTTTAGAACCATTACTATGCACTTACAAAAGAATGTGTTATTATTACTTCAGATCTCTTAATTATCAGATTAGTCAGATAAGTGCATGCCCCCCCCCCCCCTCCCAAATCTAGAGGTTTTTACCAAATGTAAAGATCCAAATGACCGTTTTTTAGAACCATTATTATGCACTTACAAAAGAATGTGATATTATTACTTCAGATCTCTTATTATCAGATTAGCCAGATAAGTGCATGCCCCCCCCCCCCCCCCCAATGTAGAGGTTTGAGGATCATCTGCCTCTCTGTTATGTGGTGTGATACTACAACGGGTTTTTTGTAGTCCACTGTGGTACCCTCTACAGAAGGGGAAGCAGTCATTGTTGGAATCAGCATTATGCTTCTTAATTATTGCTTCTTTAATTTCACTTGCTAATCATTCGATGAACACATTGCGAATATAATAATTCGGTAGTCTCAATTTTATATGGTAATTAAATAATTGAAAGTGCATGGCAATCGGAATTCCCCGCTGGTTAGATAATGATCAGTGGGGCCATAAGTTCATGCTAAAGAAAAAAACACAGTCTCTCTTTCACTCATGTACATTGTTCATCCAATGTTTATGATGCAGAAATGGTGTGACATTTATGTAAAAAAGATTAGGTTTGATTGTTTACTTAATAGGTAAATAGCCCGATGGTTGTTACAGGAATGATACGTGATAAAATGTCTGTTATAACTTGCCATTGCAATAGTGGTTGCATTTTCAACATTGGGAAGGTTTGTAGTGTGCTTAATTAAAGGAGTGATCGTTTTTAACGTTTTGAAAAAATATTGAAATAATTCATCAGAACCATATATATGTCTTCTTTTGTTTAAAGCTCATCGCCATTGCAACTGGTGGCCGCATCGTCCCAAGATTCTCGGAGCTCACAGCCGAGAAGCTTGGCAAGGCCGGCATCGTTCGCGAGATCGAGTTTGGAACGACGAGGGACAAAATGCTTGTCATTGAGGAATGCCTGAACTCGCGCGCCGTCACCATCTTTGTTAGGGGAGGCAACAAGATGGTAAGACTTTTGTTTAGCTTTTAGAATTGACGAAATTATATTTCCTTAATGTTCATTTCTAAATACATTCCATTTGGAAGCGGAATATGACCTGTATTTAACACCTGGGCCCTGTAACAATGATTTGTGATTAATCAAATGATTTATTCATTGGTTGATTGTAAGATTAATTGATTAGTTGTACTATTGATCATAAATCTCTTAAGTTACATGGCCCAGATCATGCCTGATCTAAGTCTCTTCTCTAGAATATAAAAAGAATGTTATTGAGCTCACCCCATATTTCTACTTATTGTTTTGATTCGACATTCATGATCTACTTTTGAATGTGTATAGTTTACTGCATAGAATGAAATTCTCTTGACTATAATTATATAACTTGGTTTCTTTGCAAGAATGATGACAAGCACTGGGCTATGAATACCGTGATTCTAAAACGTGCTTTGTGAGTACTGACAATACTCACTCAACTGACTTGCATGTAGTAGTAGAGTTTTTTCGAGGAAACAAGTCGTTTGCTTTCTTAAACATGGCATCTCTTTTGGATTGACATACAGGGCCCTACTACCGTATGTTGATTGATTATGACAATGTTGTGATGTCGCCCCATCAGGCCTCTTGCTTCTCTCACACAATTATTCTGGTATTCTGAAGACCCCGTTCCCCCTCTCTCTTGTATGTTATCTATTCTTGCAATAGCATGTTTTTTAACATTCTCACTAGATTGAGTTTGCTTTTAATATGTTTGGAAACAAGTGGACTCGGTTATGCTCTCTACAAAAACATACATTATTTTGCGTTATTTTGTTTTGTTCAGATTGTTGAGGAAGAGGAATCTCCATGATGCCCTGTGTGTGATCAGGGGGGTGTTTCACAAAGATTCTAAGTTGAACTTAACTTAAGTTGGACTTAAAAAGTATGGAAAGCCACTAAGAGTCTTTGAAAAATTGTTGTAAAAGTCAAAGGCATAAAAAGGTGATTCAAATCATTAATATTTTCTATTATCAGGGATATTTCATGTTCTTGATGCAATATTTATGAAAAGTCTAAAATTCTTGCTTTTTTGCTTTTGGATATATTGTATTCCAAGGCTACAAATGGCTTTCCATAATAGTTAGGTCCAACTTAGAGTTAAGTTCAACTTAGGATCTTTGTGAAACACCCCCCTGGAATCTAGTCAAGAGTGGCCACATCGTCTATGGAGGTGGTGCAGCTGAGATCACATATTCTGAGATGGTTCTAAAATGTTTTTCCTAACGCTTACAAATAAATAACCATTATCATCGCTTTGCTCTAATTTCTTTTCAGATTGTAGAGGAGGCGAAGAGGAGTCTCCACGATGCCCTGTGTGTGATCAGGAATCTCGTCAAGAGCGGCAACATCGTCTATGGAGGTGGTGCAGCTGAGATCGCATGCTCACTGGCTGTTAGCCAACAGGCTGAATGGGTAAGTGACTGACGACAAGGTTTCTGTCAGAACATCTCTCTCTCTTGTACAGCGCTCGAAATAAGCACTGCCCGCTGGCCCTGGGCCACCATAAATGAGCTTTTGGGCCACTCAAATTTATGGATGTCAAATGTGACTTGCCCAATTGGGCAACCAAATTATCAAATTTTTATAATATTTTTCTTTGTTTAAGGCTACTGAATTCTGATGCAGGGCCAACAAAATTTGATAAATTTCAAATCTGCTTGCCTGACTGGGCCTCTATGAAAAAAAAGTTAATTTCTGAAAGTAACTGTGTTGTTACTGCACGATCAATTTAGAGATGTGCACAGGCCACATAGGCCAATGCCATTACTCTACCTCTTGAAACCTCCAAATTTTACCAATTAGAATACTTAGTTTATACAAAGTGATGCAAGAATGATGACAAGCACTGGGCTATGAATCCCATGATTCGGAAATGTGCTTTGTGAGTACTGACAATACTCGCTGAACTGACTTGTATCTAGCATTATTGAGTTTATAATTACAGTATTATAACTTTTTATATCTAGAAAAAATGAATCGGTCAAATGCCATATTTGATCAGTAATGCTTGAAGTAGCAAGACTTTATTGAAGTTTGTGTCTTTGCCGTTTAATGAATTTTAAATTAATTTATATATCTGCAAAAGGGAATAGAGCAGATGTCCTGAAGGATAATTAAAGGACCTAAAGAATACAACGTACTTTGACACTTATTCCGTAGTTGATGACTTGAAACATAGGTCTGCCGAAAAAAAATCCATGAAAATAAACACAGTAGAGATTTAAGACTAGTTTTCTGATGCCAAATCTCACGTAGCAGCCAGTTTACGCCCCACCCAAATTTAGGGTTCGGAATCGGCAGCGTGATCGACATGTGATTGACAATTCATTGGCTTACGTCATGACGCGTCATCTACAGAATTTAGTTCATTAGTCCGTTCTTTAGATGATGTCACATTTTGGCGATTTAAAAGGGGCAATTAGATATTTACTAATTACCCCAAAATTGATTGATTTCATGAGAAATGACTGCCAAATTCTTTTTCTTCGGGAAAAATTACATATAGAGAGCCGAATTGTGAAAATTAAGCCATCTAGACGCTGTAGTTCCTTCAATGGTTCTAAATTCATTTCTTTGCCCTTATCAGGTCTCCACCATTGAGCAGTATGCGATGCACTCGTTTGCCGATGCCATGGAGTCCATCCCCATGGCGCTTGCGGAGAACAGTGGACTGCACCCGATCCGCACCGTGGCTGACCTGAGGTCAAGACAGCTGAAGGAGAACAACCCACGCCTGGGCGTTGACTGCATGGGCAAGGGAAACAATGGTATGTATAGACGGCAGGGTTCACACAGGGCCTGGAAAACCTGGAAAGTCAGGGAATTGGACTTTTGTGTTTTTCAAGGTCTTGAAAGTCAGGGAAATTTGTAAAATGATCTCTTTGGTCATAAATAAAAATTAATAATAATGGTGGCTGCTTATATAGTGCACGTTCCGTCATGGAAAGTCATGGAATGTCATTGTATCTGCATTTCTTTAGTACTGGAATTCCACCAATTTGTTGCAAAAAGAACTGAAAGAATTGATAGAACCTTGTTTACCGTGGTAAGAAACAATGCGAAAGTCGGGGAATTCTTACTTGCAATGTCATGGAAAGTCATGAAATTTGACTTGAAAATATGGGTATGAACCCTGTATAGTGGAACTTTGCTATAACACAGATCTTGGGACTAGGAAAATGTCATTGTCGTATTAAGTATCTGGTTATATCAGGTTTAAACAAATGTAAAGAGGTCAACAAAATAACCTTGTTATATCAGGTTCCACTGTAACTCAAAGAATTTTCATTCACGAACTGAAACATTTGTGTTTGATATAAAAGCAAGGTTATTGGGCCTTTCACTTATAGATTGTGAAACATATTGAAAATGGTACGAAAAATAGTGGATAAACGGTTGCAGTACATATCAGATTTAGTTGCTAGTTGGTTAGCCCTAAGGTAGGCATTTAATGTATGTTTGTTTAAATATCAAGGAGTTTTCTTTACAATGCATGGCAATCGGAATTCCCCGCTGGTCAGCCAATGATCAGGGGGGCCATAATTTCATGCTAAAGAAAATACACCGTCTCTCTTTCACTCATGTACATTGTTCATGGAATGTTCTTGATGTGGAGATGGTGTGACACTTGTCTTAAATTGTTCAGGGTGACTTAATTGGTCCCGTAGAGTTTGTTACTTAGGTGTGTAAATGGTGCATGTTGACAATAATATTTTGAAGGCCCAAAGCATATTGATGACATTTATATTTATTTTGTTGCATGTATTGATGTAAAATCATCCTTTTTTATATTTTTGATATCCTGAAGATAGCTTGATAGTTCTGTTTATTTGTTACATCCCAAGCCTACAAATGTTAACATTTCTCTCTTTCATATTTTGTGTTTTTTTCTCTTGTTGCAGACATGAAGACACAACACGTGTTTGAGACGCTGATCGGCAAGAAGCAACAGATCAACCTGGCCGCCCAGCTGGTCCGCATGATCCTCAAGATAGATGACGTCCGGGTCTAGAGCTCCCTCGCTTGTCTCGTGCTTTGTAGTGATGTAGTTGAGACTGGTTTGATGTAGTCGAGACTGGTTTTGAGAACCCGATGTGCGGGTCTTGGATTCAATTTAAGACCTTAATCCTGCTCTTAAACTTGAACAGCATCAATAAATCTGTCTAGCACTCGAGTCTCAGTATAGGACCCATATTCATGAAACCCTGCTAGTGTTAGTTAGTTGGCAACTAAAATACCCTACCTTTTGCTTACTACTAACCTAGCATCAAACAAATGACCTAGTTGGTGACTACACTATCAATGTTTTCATGAATATGGAACCATTCTGTTGTCTTAATGTAGCTACTGTCATTTACCCTGAAGAAGATCCTGCTAGGATTGAAAGCTAGGCTGTATACGACTCTCAACCATATATGAGATCTCAGTTTATGAAATTTTATGACCGAGCCCTGATGTAAAATCTGTTCTTCATCAGTGATACAAAAGACCATTATCTTGGTTTGGGTCTTGTTGACATCAGTATTCTCAGCTACACCACTACTAGCATTAATAGTTAGTTCTGTGTATTTATATATCCATGTCACTGTGGGTTTAATTAAGACCATGTGGGTCTATGCATTTCAAAAGAGAGCTATGTGTTAAGCCCTTTTATTACAATAAGCAGTGTTTGTAATGTGATCTATTTCATGAATGTTCCTCCTCGTTGCCAATATATGATGAGCTACTTAATGCACCTGTATCTATGAATACCATTTACATCAAACATATTTGTTTATGGTTCAAAAAGCGTGAAATTGTCGTTCTGAGGTTGTTTAGAGCAATTTGTTTGTATCAAGGTAACCATTATATTAAAATAAATTTCATTTAGACCATGTGGGTCTGTACAATTTGTAATTTATTTTGCACACGTAAGTTTCTGCTAGGTAAGACTAGCTTAGGAGTGCACCCTTTGGTAACGGGTAACATTGAATACATTACAAACATTTATTGAGTTGAATTTAGACCATGGGGCCTATGCAGTTAAGAAAAGTGCTTTGTTAGCCATATCAAGTCTTATGCAATGTCTTGTTAAATCAAAATGTGAGCCTCCTTTCGTTTATGGTGAAGGAAGACTGTTTCACTAAATTTCCAGATTCTATGTACTTACAAAACCTAGTAAAGATTGAGGAAAGTACTCAGTTATGTGGTTGAGCTCAGAGTTCATGTTTGATAAATAATAGTTATGTGCAAAGTTCCATGTTTGGCAAGTCGGAAAATTCCTTGGTTAATCTCTGAGAAAAAAAACGATACCATTTCAACAACAGAACTCTCTAGGAGAATGTTCACTTAAGAAAGTAGGATATGCCTGTCTGAGTCTAATTGATTCCTTTTCATATAAGGTTTGTATGAAGTCAGTTATCTTTACCTTATGTTATCTTATGTGCATTCAACGCATTCCATAAGCTGAAAGATTAAAAAATGTATACAATGAAACCTTGTTATAAGGCGCTCTGGTATAGCAAAACCTTCTTATAACAAGGTTATGTTGCTTGTCCGATCGCTATACTCTGATGGTTTTTTACCCTAATATAACAAGATATAAATGTACCTGGTATAACAAGACAATTTTCATGGTCCCAAGCTCTCATAATAACAAGGTTCCACTGAACTCTGTTCAAATACATACTTTTATCACATGCAAAATCTAAATTAGGGAAAAGGTGTAGAATCTCTCGTGCAATTTATCTTGAAGGTCAGCCCGCTCTCCTCCCATCTTATGTAAATATCCATTCTAAGGATGTGTGACTCCATTTTCTGTGTGAGGTGAAATTTTGATGTACATGTATTGAAGTTGTCAATAGTACACGTTTGTCGTTATTGATGTGTGTGGACATTGTATCAAGCATGATCCAAATTGTTCATGCTTTGATAACCTGGGCCCTTGTTCGTAAGACCGCACTAGCTTAGTTCCATTCTAAGTCTATTACTTGCAGATGGTAAAGGCTAAGTATGCAACTAGGGATTCTTTTAGTTGCCAACTATGGTTAACTTAGTAGGTAGTAAAGATCACTCAGAAAACGAGTTATTTACAAAGAAAACTTGGCGATGCTTACTAAGCCCTATCATTCAAAATAGACTCGGATTGAAAGTAAGCTATTGAGGTTTTATGAAAACGGTCACTGCTGGAGACATTGTTTGAGATATTATTGGGGCTCTGGTCCATGGAGTATGCTTCTTTCATATCTTCCAAAAGCTTAAAGTTGTTTATTGAATATTGCCTACTAACTTGTATGGTATAACTATACTAGTGCAAGGCACTTATACATTTCATTAAATTAATAATGCTTGTAAAATACGAACAGTACATTTTTTTTGTCAATGTCTGAATTTTCTTTTTGTACTAAGCAATGTGATGTAAACGCATGAAAATTAAACAAAAACATAATTGTTAATTTGAGTTTTGGCTTCCTCTTGTTTGGCAGTGTGAGTTTAAAGGGACTTAACGATTTTGGTTGAGTTGAAGGGATCTAGTAACATTGTCCAAATCCTCAAAATCCAATTGGAATCATACCTTGTATTCGTATTAACAATAAAAGCATGGGACAGGTTTCGGTTATTCAAATTTACCTTTCGTTAAAAAGATATTTACGATTGAAGTGTTCAGATGTTAAATTATCCACTGGACCGCGAAAACCGTTAGTGAGTTAGTGAATATCACTTGGCATTTTTGCTCATTACTCGGCCATATAATGTCCATTTAACTTGAAATTTTCACACAACACCAAGTGGTGCAATATGAATTGTATCAACCACTCATCACTTTTTGCACATGTCAACAAAGTTACTAGATCCCTTTAATCCCCCCCCTCCCTTATGTATGACATGGGCAATTCCAAACAAGTTAGAGTTAGTGTTCGAATCCAAATATTTATACGGCTACTGCAAGCAATTCAGAACTTGCAATAATTAGAGCATTAATATTTCAAGGATTCAAATGCAAAATAGGTTATTTTTGTGGTAACGCTGCCCATGTGTGCTTGGAATTGCTCAAATACAGCAAAACCTCAGCTAATAGACCGCTTCTGTAATGTATGCAAATATTATGCGTAGGACGTCAGACTCCCCGTTGGCAAGCTTAACAATAGTAACTATGTCCGGCAAGCTCCGGCAAACCTAGCTTGCCGGACATAGTTACTATTGTTCAGCTTGCCAACGGAGAGTCTTACGTCATACGCATATTATTTGCATACATTACAGAAGCGGTCTATTGACCTGTGAAATGGTCTCAGGTTGCACTAAAAAACATAGATATCATACATGCCTGCAAACACAAACACACGTACAGATGCACACAAACAAAATAATGTACAAATTTGTCTCATTTTATATCAAACTCTTTAATATGAACAAGTAGAAAATACAATACATACATGTATGAAATGTTATTACATATTTCTGGTGGAGGTTTTGACCAGACAAACATCAGTTTATGCATACTTGTCCACTGTTTACCTGGTGACACCTAAGCTAGCATCTATTATATATCCCTCCAATCTCTCTCGTGTGTCTATGTGGCACGTTCATGCACGCAATACATGCAATGTACTGTACTATGCTATGGGTACGGTGCCGGTGGTGCGGTACTGTACGGTATGTGTAAAAAGGTGTTTAGCGGTTCAGGCGTGGGTGCTTGGTGCAGCTGACACGCATTCCTGCATACAGGGTCCTATGCGCGCACGCACGACGTTGCGCTTGGCCACTAGTCTCCAATATGTCTGCCATAACACAATACTTGCTTCCCAATTGTAACTACGCTGTGTATTGAAGTCCAAGATGGTCGAGGTAGTCAAAGCGGGAGTTGAGCGCATCTTCGTGTACTTGGAAGTGGCATATATTTGTCTTTCTGACCAATCTCGGGTAAACATAAGTTTGTAACTAGAGCATTAATCTAATTGTGAAGTTTAGACCTGCACCTAGACTAAGATACTGTTAACTTTCCCCTCATATCACCGGATAGCATATATACGGATGCCCGACTAATGAACATTTGCGAAATCAATTATTATCTGGTGGTGAAAGTTGTCTCCATTGCTTCATGCACTAAACTTCCCGCCAGATAAAACAATGTACATCGCCCGACAAGGAACGGAAAAGAAAGGCATATGAACAGAGACGAATGGATTGAAAATGTTACTCTCCTTTAGGCATCCGTTTACGCTATCCGGTGACATGTGACCAGGGGGTGTATTCTGAAAATCGTCTTTTCCCTAATATCGTATTATCTTAGGCTTATGACAAAATCGGTATTCTGAAAACTCTCATATCTTTTGTATTATCTCTGAAAGTTTGTTAACCTCTATTAGCTGGCGCACCTTGCCACGCATTATTGATAAGCGCGTTCGCGCAAGCAGAGGTAGAAAATGTGTATTCTGAAAACTCTCTTATCTTTTATCTCATCATGAAATTATCATAAATTCTACTCATATGCCGAGACAGCTATGGGGCAGTATTTTCCTTTTGTTATATCTTGTTTGAACGTATTTAAAGACAATTATTTGAGATTTTAAAGAGCTCCCTATGTTTGTTGTGTGTATAGGTGTGTGTACGTGCGAAAAAGTTAGAAAATAAGAGTGAGGGGGAGAAATTCCATTGAAAATCTAACCATATGAAAATCCCATTCTTACAAAAATACTCTGACCAAAATATATAAATTTCTTGAACTTTGATTGAAAATTCTATGTGTGCGCAAAGCTAGTTAGATGCGCGCATTTAAAGAAAATGCGACGCATACGCAATTTGACCCACTTTGATTGGCTGAGGGGGCATATAAACATTTTGTAACAACAATTTTGATTGGTTAACTCAGCACTAATGGGCGTGGTCAGGGAAAGATATGATGCCCTTAAGACGATTTTCAGAATACCGATTTATGACGATTTTAGCGGTGTATTATCTTATGGACTTATGACAAAAGATAATACAAAAGATAAGACGATTTTCAGAATACACCCCCAGGTCTTTACAAACCATTCGGTTCCTGTGTATGTTATAGTTCCAATTCACCATTGACTGTTGGTCTGCCAATCGTTGCTTGTAATATATTATTCACATTTGGCTTTCCACTTAATTTTTGCAGTAATACTGAGATGTTTGAATTTAAAGAGTTTCAGTATGGCTCTTTCCAAAGTGACACATACTTATTTCTTCATTTTTTGAATGGCAGTTTTTGTATCTTTCCATCAGAATCTTGAACAATCTCCCTTATATTTGTTTAGCAAGAGTCTACTTTTATACATTATTTGGATTCTTGTGTACATAGTTTGTTATGGCTACATTTTTTTTACAAACGATGAATTTCACATGGTGCCACATGCACATGATTAAAGATTTAAATAATTGTAACGAGCTTAAATTTTATCTTTACAAATTTGACAGCGTTAGACGATTGAGAGTAAGATACATTTCTCCTCAAAGGTATTTAAAAGAGGGCATCTTCAAAATATTACATTCAAGATCTTATCATGTAAACCTATTATAAAGTTATCATATATGATATGGAATGTTAATTCAAAATGTTTTTGTTTTTTGAATAAAAAATTTCTTTTATTCCTTGATTGGGTTTCTCATTCCTTTTAAAAGGCAATATGTGCCTTCGCAATTCTTCCATCGCATTGCATGCTAGGATGTTTGCTTAGTACATTGAAATCGCCAAACTCATCTGCTACGTTTTTTTTGTGTATAATCTCAATGGACCCTTCACTTCCTGACATAACACCCAAAACTAAATGAAGATATTTATTCATGAATATTAACTCTATGACACTGTCAGTGCCAAACATATATCACAAACAATATCAATTTTAAAAATGTTCAAGTAATATGATCGTTTGTTTAAAATTCAAGGATAAAACTCGAGTTTGATTGACAAAATTGACTCTCCTTTCTCCTTGCATGCATGCCTGCCACACAGTACACATGCAATGCTAATGTAATGGGCCTATTGGTTTCATGTGTTCCGTTTCTGCAGAACGAAATCAAGACCCGATCAAGACCCCAATTTAACTACTCGGCATTCATTTCAGACAATTTTGATAAGATTTCTCACTCTACTATGGAATATCTAACTACATTTTCATTGCTTTTCAATACAAAGACAATTCTAAGATTTCTAACCCTTCATTTATGGCCTAGTTTGTCGCAGTTTCCCAGAGCGTGACATAGCACGGGTAAGTATGCGCAATGCATACAGTGAACTGCATGCTAGTACAGTGCAGTGCAGTGCAGTGCGCTGTGTACAGGCCGCGGGCTTGCATAGGAGCCGTGTGACGAGAGTCGTTAGAGTTTCGAAACATGTTCATCAAAATTCAGTTAGTTGCATTACAATGTCACAGAAACGATCATATTCAGTGGAAATGTTAAACAAGTGTTGTTTTCTTTGCATAATTGGCACTGACAGTGTCATAAAATTAATATTCATAAATAAATATCTTCATTTAGTTTTGGGTGTCATGTCAGGAAGTGAAGTGAAGGGTCCATTGAGATTAAACACAAAAAAATACCGTAGCAGATAAAGTTCGGCGATTCCAGTGTACTAAGCACGCATGCAATGCGATGGAAGAACCGTGAAGGCACGTATTTACATTACGACCTAAATCATTTATCGTTGACCTTACAGATGACATCTACAGATAAAAGATGTCTCAATATGATGACTTCAATATGATTTTTAAACAAAACAGTAAGTTACAAGATTTTAAATGATAAACAGGGAGAAAAAAACAGACATACGATTTACAGGAATGTAAAGATATACCTATCTAAGTATGATAACTTCTGTACAGCAATAAACCTACCAACACTATTATTACCTTGACCTCTTACACAATGTGCAGTATATATAACATAACTAAACAAACTTTCCATTATCTGGCAATGAAAAGGATATAAACTTTCACTCATCCTCGCTATCCGAAGAAACAACTCGTCGCTTAGCAACCTTCCTCAGGGGAACGTCATCGTCGGAATCACTTTCGCTCGATTGGCTCTCTTCCTCGATCACCGTATCGGCCTCTGCAGTACCCCGGATGTTTGATAGCATCTCAGCATCGCTGTCTGTGACGCTCGATGCACCGGCATTGGGTTGCGACGGGGCAGTAGATTGGTTACTGGGTGTCATTTCGAAGTCGCTATCTGCATAGACAAAAGGAAAGAGGGAACAAGACACATGTAATGAAACAAATGTAATCCATTGATGCTGTTACATTGATAGGTTTGAGACAATGCAGTGAGTTACTTAGAGAGCTATCTATAGATGTCATTATCTGTTAAGTTCTAAGAAAAAACAAAACTTCATCACTTTCATGATAGCAGGAATAGTTATTTCTGAAATGTTACATAGAAGAATTACATTAAATGAAATAATTTTTTTTTAGAGTGTATGAACAAAAGATTTTTCATTGCAAGTATTTGTATTGTATAATCGTTTCCAGAATAGAAATACTTTAGAACTGACAAAGATATAGATAGTAAGCTGCCTAAAAAAGAGTTGTGTACAGACGATTCTCATCCAATGGTTAGGAAGAAATCCACTGCAGAGAATATCACAATCAATAAAAGTTATAGTGGAACCTCATTATAAAATGAGAAAATTGGGACCATAAAAATGATCTTGTCATATCAGGGTACAAAAGCTATAGAATATGAAGAGCTCATACCAGTAAAATGATCTTGTTGTATGAGGGTTTGGCTATATCTGAGCTCTTTATAGCGAGGTTGTACTATATGAATCACGGACATACTTAATTTATATCTACATACCATCATCAAAAACTTCCTCCCACTCTCCCTCTTCTCCCATCTCTCCCGTCGCAATGACGACATCCTCATCATCCTCGTCTGGCTTGTTGTCAAGGTAGTTGTCCGCGTTGTCGTCGGCAACGTTCGATGTGCTGTCAAGTTTGAAGTTAGCTGCGTTATCCTCATCAGATTCTGTCTCCTCCTGAGAGGCAGCATCCTCTTGTGACTCCGTCTCCGTGGTAACCGCATCTTTACTCTCCATCTCAACATCGCTGGGGCTGTCATCGGACAACACAAGATGGAAGGATGCGTCCTGAGTGAATGACTTGTCTATGATGGATTCGTCTTTGTCTTCGACATCCGCAATGTTTTTATCATCCTCCTCCTCATCGCTGAAATCAAATGGCGTCTGCTTCTTGAGCGGCCTCTTGGGTTTCTCCGGGGTGATCTCAAAGATCTCGCTCCTGTTATCATCATCACTATCCTCCTTATCTCCTCCTTCATCTGCATCACTTTCATCGCTCTCCACAAAACGTGTCTGTCTCTTCATAGATTTCTTCTTCCCAAGAGGTTCTTTCTTTGCTTTCTTGCTTCGCAAATCTTCATCATCGTCACTGTCACTGCTCTCATCGTCATCGGACACCAAGCGAGAGCTCTTTGTCGGTTTAACCGCATCCTCCTCATCCATCCGGTCATCTTCATCTCCGTCCAGTTCTGCATCGCTTTCGTCGCTCGAGACGAGTCGGCTCCGCTTGGCTGGCTTGCTTCTTTGGGAAGTGGTATCCTTGCCTTTGTTCCTCGTTAGTGCTAGGTTGTCATCATCACTGTATGAAAAAGGGATTTTGCAATCTATTATTCTCCCTGAAATTACACTGCCTTTACAAGTTCACTCTATTATCACCAAATTATCATTATCAAATTATCAAGTGCACAAAGATAATTCCTCCTTGAGGTATTATTATCCAGAATCTAATTCAAGGATTCAGATTTTGATTTAAATATATATATTGTAAATGAAAAATGAGCAAAGGAAATAGGGTTTCTCTGGGATTCGAACCAGAGACCTCCGGATTAACTAGTGCTCTTCCAGCTGAGCTAAAGAAAGCCCTGGAGCTGTGTTTGTCACTAAAAACCCCTTAATTTTTCAATGCTCGAGAATATAATCTGTTACACAATTCATTATCAAGTGAATGCTAAGAAACTGTTAACAGAACAGTACTTGTAACACTTTCTACATTAACAATAAACATATAACATATGAGAGGATGCAATTTCTTTTTGTTGGTGTGTGTGTGTGTGTGTGTGTGTGTCAAAAGATGAACAAATCAAATGCTTTCCACTCACCTGTCGTCACTTGACGAATCACTGGGCAATGAACGCTTGATCCTTGATGCCTTGCCTCCTGAAGATTTAGGCGATGTCTTAGGACCTTCCTCCTCCTCCTCTTCTTCCTCCCCGCTCACGTCAGTCTCAGCACCGTACGGATCAGCTTCGCTTTGGCTCGGCGCAGCTTCTGGCTCTTCCAGCGTCATTTTCCTCAGATTTTGTCGCTCTTCCCTCGCCGAGCGTTTCTTGGATTGCTTCTCCTCACGCTTGGACAGGGCTAGCTGCTTCAGCATCTGGAACCTGGCGTTGGATTTCTTGCCCTCCTGTCCCCCCTCTGTTGTTGATGGTGCTGAAATATTGAAATGGAAATAACAATAATTAATCCAAGTTAGCATAAGGTAGTCTCTTTGGTGCTAAAGACTCTTCATAAGAGGACCCTGTATAAGACTTTACATAATGATAAACCAGGAGTTAAAGTGCTATTTTTCTATTCCCCTGGGCAGTATCATAGCAGGGAAAAAACAGTGGCTGACATAAGCATTTAAACTAATGGGTAATAAACAAAATCACAGCAAAGCCTAAGAAAATACTTCACTTTTTTAATGACACTATTCAGCAGTTGCATATTTCATGGAGTACAATTTTAAAATATTATTCTCACGTTAAAATTCAACTTTCAGCAGAATTGCTCGATGACATACCTGCCGCTGGTTGTACTTCTACCCCTTCTCTAGGCTCAATAGACTCGGCCATGTCCCTCAGCTGGCTGGCGGTCAGTTCTCCCGGCATGCGCCAGTAAACCTCCTGGGGAAAGGAAGAAAACCCCAAAAAAGGAGATAAGAAGAAGTTGTCACTTTTATTATGAGTGATGTCATATATTTCAACATTTTTATAAACTGATCATATTGTTCAGCTGCATTGTTAAAATGTTTGTCCATTATGGCCTATTCCCAATATAGCGTATATCCTTCCATTTTCTAACCATGTGACATCCAGAAGGAAACGAAATGATGCGGACCAAGTTCGGAATGGACTAGCAGGATACTAGTTATGGAACTTCAAAATTTGCTAGATACTGTACCGTTTCGCCACATTTTGGTCGGATAGGAAATGGATGGAGAAACGGTACAGTGGGACTAGGCCATTACAAAAATAAAGCATACAATTTTATAGGTAGAAGTGAATAATAAGGGAGTTCGTAGTTACAAACTGTGCATGCGCCAATTTCTGAGACGAAAATTCACTGTACCAAAAACATCGATATTGCCCGTTGTCCCATAGACCTTCGTGCAATTATTGTCACATTTGAAACGTGTTTTCACGGGTAATTTGGCTCGAAGTCATAAATGTTTTTCTGAATTATTCATAATGGACATCTCATATACATAAGACTGATTTTTTTTACATTTTTTCTTCTATTTATTTTCGGATTTTAACAAAAATGTCAACGTTCGTATCTGGGCTTTTATTGAAATCGTAAAGGCCCCATACGTAGATTTGTGTGTACTGTTTGTGTGTACTGTTGAAAACGGGCAAATGTGTGATTTTTATTCTTTATTTAGCCTGCTTCAAGTTTGAAAATTAAAATGAATGGTTATATTCATTCAATTTGAAATATTTTAGGATTAAGGTGAGTTTTTTTTTGTCAGGTCTTTCAAACGTAACGAAACACAAGGAGAATTCACGCACGCACGCGGAAATTCTGCATAGAGCTCCTGTACTTTAAATGCGTGCGTCACAGGCTGTGCCGTAAACGTACGCGTAAAGCCTCAAATTTGGTACAATCTTCCGAAAACCCGATTACGTCCGTCGCTCCATGGGCTAACTACGAACTCCCTTATTGTGAGATTATTCCCATCACACAAGGAGAATTCATGCACGCACGCGGAAATTGTGCATAGAGCTCCTGTACTTTAAGGGTGGAATTCTCATCAAAAGGTTAAATTTAGCCCGGGTTAAATTTTTATGGAGCGCCACACTGCAAATAATGCGCACTTATTTATAAATGCGCGCTTGTACTAGATATGCGCTCTCATCCTTCATAAACGCAACACAAAACCTATGAATAGACCATTGCGCCTGACGCGTATTTTTACGCATAACTGGCTGGAAGAAAGTATAAAAAAGTGTGTAGAAACTTCACAATAATCGTTGATTTTGCCAGATTTATTTGACTTTTCATATAAATAACATGGACTCATCTTGCGTGGAAACCTCCAAACCTCCGCTGTCAAAATCGAGTGTAGAAAGCGCTAATTGAATGAGAAAAAAAATAGGATAAGCGCCAATGGAGACTATGGTGGCAAAGGAGTGGTACCCGGCTTTCCATAAAACAGTGGGTTAAATTTAACCTACTTCTGACGTAAAACGACGCGATTTAGCACTGTGCTAAAAAAAGGTCTCCATGAGAATTCCAGCCTAAATGCGTGCGTCACAGGCTGCGCCGTAAACGTACGCGTAAAGCCTCAAATTTGGTACAATCTTCCGAAAACCCGATTACGTCCGTCGCTCCATGGGCTAACTACGAACTCCCTTATTGTGAGATTATTCCCATCATGTCTTGGTTCTGATAGGCCAACTTTTCTTGAGGAGTTTGAGTGGAATGTTTTGTTCCTCATGACAGTGCTATTGGCTTCCTCCGTATCTTCAATTAATAATAAATAAATAAATATTAATATGCAGCTTTTGTATAGCGCATAACACATTACAAGGCACGACCCTATGCACAAGTAATTTAACCCTGGTCGTTACTGGTACAGTTAAAACCCGCACAATTATCTTGCACACCATCTTAACTCCAAGGGGAGCAATACTAGCCAAGAGCAGCCATAAAGACAAAATTCAAAACATATCCTACTTCAAACCGCTTGGTATAAAATAATGGAAAGCCATTGAAGTTATCAAAATGATAGAAAAGTATTTCAATTGTTCTGCTAAACTTACATCGTGAGAACTTGGTTCCGAAAGGCCCACTTTCTTGAGTAGCTTCTGGAACGTCTTGTTCCTCATGGCAGCATCGCTGTCTCCCGATAGAGGCACGATTGGAATGGCCTGGCTTTCATCTGGGGAAAAAACAAGAATATCAACATTATTGAATTATCATCGCCAGTATAGTGATATAGCACTCGCATACACATCTGAAAACCCCAACTCTGCTCTTGAAAACAAACAACATGTGAACATTAGTTTCAAGTAAAGTTCTGCTTCACTTTCTTGAGGAGTTTCTGGTGTCTTGCTCCTCAAGGCATCATCACTGTCTCCGATAGTGGTACGATTGGAATAGCCTGGCTGTCATCTGGAAGAAAATAAACAAGGAATATCATTATTATGAAACTACCATCACCATTCAAGTGAAATGTCACTCACATAAATAATTGAAAATCAAAAGCCTGCAAAAAAAAAAAAAAAAATAACATGTGATAATTAGTTTGAGAGGAAACCTATGGGAATGGCGAATGGCCCGACTGATATCTGGAGAAAAGGGTTCTAAAAAACAATCTACATCCATACGTGTGGTTTGCGGTTGCACCATGTATAAGGAGAGGATTGGTGAGTCCTGAGAAGGATTGTTGGTATTCTTTCTAGGATAGTCCTAAAAAGGAATGTGGGTAGTCCTGGAAAGGACTGTTGGTATTATTTCTTTCTTGAGCTTGTAGTTCTAATAAGAGCTACAGCGCCGGTATAGTTATTGTAAGGAGAGGGTGGGTGGTAGAAGGGGCTCGACGTTTCCTATCCTAGAAAGAATACCAACAGTCCTTCTCAGGACTCACCAATCCTCTCCTCATACATGGTGCAACCGCAAACCACACGTATTATCTACACCACCATGGAAGACAATACTTACAAGCAACATTTAATCTACATCCATGTTACTAATACAACATAAACTTTCTAAATATGGTGTCTTTATAGAGGAAGGTGTTCTGCCTCCCCCCCCCCCCCCCCCCCTCCCCTTATACTTGAGAACATATTGACTAGGATAACCATGAAAATAATATATTATATCCACAAATGCTTTTGCATTACAGCTAAGGTCAGTGGCCTATTAAGGCCAGGGGGGTGTTTCAGAAAGATCCCAAGTTGAACTTAAAAAGTATGGAAAGCCGTTATTTCATTGATTTTTTTGTTAAAGTCCTTTAAAAAGCCATAAATTGTTCTTTCAAATCATTAATATTTTTCTATTATCAAGGAGATTTCATGTTCTTCATGTGAAATTTATGAAAGTCTAAAATACTTTCATGTTTGCTTATGAATATATTTTATTCCAAGGCTACAAATGGCTTTCCATACTTTTTAAGTCCAACTTAGGATCTTTGTGAAACACCCCCCAAGACCCAATCACCAGAGTTGTGTTTCCACTTGAGGCAGACTGGCAACATATTGTCTTGGAAACCAACTATTAGAAGAGCTCTGTCAAAGTACCCAATTCAAAACCCAAAGGTCTACAAACTTAAATTGGCAAGAAACTATTAATAAGCTCATCGGGCCCTTCGGGCCGGATGAGCTAAAAACCAACTTAAATCAAGTCTTTTAAACAACCTACCACTCTCTTCCCTGTCAGTAGCGCTTTGTCTCAGACTTTCCTGGATCCACCTGATCTGATCAGTCAGACCTGAAAACAAAATATTAAAATTATATTTAAAATATGATTTTTAAGATGTTAAGTGGCATTTCATTCATGTACAGCAAATGATTTTGTTACATATGTATGATACTCTTAGTTGGCTGGAAATGAGCGCACAGATAAATTGACAGAAATAGACATCAGTTTTTATTCTATCTTTCTAAAAAATATGAATCAACTGAATCACAGTTTTTAAAGCTAATACATAGTGCTGGTCGAGCTTTGCAAAGTATAGCCTCCATACTATTGAAATATCAAAAAAGTTATATTTGCATGGTTTGTCATAATACAAAATAAAAGCCAGACTCCTCTAATTTCACGGCGCATTATGGAAATGATCTTATGTGTACCCATGTGAAGGATAAATCATCAATTATGTGAGTAATCATTCTAATTTATGAGTCCTTAAAAATGTACTCTCTTGGGGATTAATGGCCAACAAAAACACCCCCCCCCCCCCACCAAAAAAAAAGAAGATCTCAAATGATTTTGTTGTTGTTACTTCCTTACCTTTCCTCTGTACTTTGGTGATCAAGTCTTCCAAGCTGGCCTCCTGCTCGTCACCATCCCCATCATCTCCGTCATCGTCATCGACATCGCTATCGTCATCGTCATTTTTGTCGCTTTCATCGGAAGAGGTCATGGATTCCAGTTCTGAATCTGGGAACTCTGTTAAGTGAACCCCACAACAAGAAATCAAATGAATCAAAAGTTTTCTTCTAGATACTGTAGATTTGAATGAAAAAAAGTGCAAAGAAATTGGTGTTTGATGGGACTCGACCCACGACTAGCAATCTATCCCCCCCCCCCCGAGTGCTGCATCATCATTATCATCACCATTTTGTCTTTCTTGATGAGGTCATGAATTCAGGCTCAGAATCTGGGAGCTTTGTGTAGTATTTTGAGCAAGAGATTCAATGAATCAAAGGTTCCTACAAGATAGTTGTTTTAAAATGAACAAGAGCAACTCAATTTACTTCCTCAAAACCATATCCTATAATTGCGTTCTAAAACAAACTCGTGTCATAATGATAATCCCATATCAATCTTGTTTCAAAGAAAAAAAAAATTTCAAACACTAACACCATGATATTATTCTTACCTTGCAAACCGTCTGCAAATTCCATATCTTCTTCGCCATCCTGTTAGATGAATGAAAACAAAAAATAGAGAATGTTACTTTGTCACACAAAAACAAATTGATTCAAATTGATAACACACTACACAACAATGTATCATTTAGTCATATTAAAGGGACTTAGTAACATTGTCCAAATCCTCAAAATAAAATTTAATTCTAGCGGTTCCCTCATACCTTGTTGTATTCGTATTAACAATTAAAGGGAAAGTTGAGTTTTGGTAGAGAGGGCGCTAGACTACTTAATTGGTTTGTGAGGTAATGAAAAACTGAGTGTAAAATTTGAAAGAGCATAATATTTAAACAATAAAATCATCTTTGTTTGATCAAAATCGGTTCAGAAACGGCTGAAATATCCATAAATATAACAATTTGTAATAAACCCGGGGCCCCGGGTTTATTAGCGAATTTTGAACCAGCCGTTAAAAATTCAAAAAAATGCTTCCTCTTTTCAAAAAATTACAAAATAGGTATTTCAATAGTTGTTGGTTATTTTGTTGGTTATCTAATCACTATTTCAACAAAGCATCACATGCACAATATTTTATTCAAAATGGTTGAAACCGATGAGTGTTTAGAGAGCGCCCTCTTACGTTTTAACGGCTCTTTTTTAATGATAACATGATCTTTACTACGTCATTTGTAATTTTGTGTACCTTTCTAGTTATAACTATTAGTTTGTAATGTAATGATGCAGGTTTTGGTTACTAAAATTCAGTTTCACTAAAACTGTACTCTCCTTACCAGAACTCAAATATCCCTTTAAATCATGGGACCGGTTTCGGTTTTTCAAATTTCCCTTTCGTTACACAGATATGTACGATCAAAGTATTCAGATAAGAAAAACTCGCCCGGAGTTTTTCTTCTGTGTACAAAGTGAGTGCAGTGAGTTAGTGAATATCACTTTGTATTTTCACTCATTACTTGGCCATGCAATGTCCATTTAACTTGAAATTTTCACACAATACCCTGTGGACATGTGAGATAACAACAATATACATTGCATCAACCCTTCATCACTTTTTGCACATGTCAACAAAGTTACTAGATCCCTTTAAAGGGATTTAGTAACATTGTCAAAATCCACAAAACTTACTTGGAACTCGAGCGGTTCTCACATACCTCGTTATATTGGTATTACCAATAAAAACGTGTGACAGCTTTCGGTTTTGTGAATTTCCCTTTCATTAGAAGGACATTTACGATTGAAGTGTTCAGCTTTTCAATTATCCACTGGAAAGTTATAACTGTATACAAAGTCAGTGCAATGAGTTAGCAGATATCACTTTGCTTTTTCGCCCATTACTTGGCCATATAATATCCATTCAACTTGAAATTTTTGAGACAGGTCACACTTGTTCATACCTCATCGTCCCCTCCTCTCCTTGTGCGTCTCCTCCTCCTCGGCACCTCGCCATCCTCGTCTCTCTTCCGTCGTCTCCTCTTGTACAGCTCCTTGCGGTCCTGGACTAGACCCATCTCCAGGATCTTCTGCATCACCTTGTTCCTGGACCTCTTCACGGAAATGTGCTCCAGGATCGAGCCCACGATATCTGGATAGACCAAATGCAGAGCAAAGATGATTTAATATACATTGTAGCAGGGTTGGCCCATCAGGGTCAGTTTAACTTTAGGTCAGCAAAAGTGTTTATGTCACATTTTGTCACATTCAATCAGATCTACTGAGAGAGGTGTTGAAAGAAATAAAGGAGTCACTCAGGAGACTTAAGGAGCAGGTAGAACGAAATGTAGCAAAAATTCTTTCATATGAGATTGAAAATTGGGCACAAGTTGCTCAAATTGAGAAATTGGAGAAAAGCAGAGTGAATCGATTACAATTCTCCAAAACAAATGAACGAATGAGGCTGAGCAGTACTCGAGGTACAGAGGAGAAGCTGCTTGAAAGGGTTCAATGTACCTGAAACCAGGGAAGAAAACACAGACGAAATAGTGATGCAACTAGCAAAGTAGAAGCTGGGCTTCAATCTCCACATCGAACCCCCGGAAATATCAAAACAAAGTTAACACTCGCCATTCACAGACATCTCGCATACCCAGCCAAATGGTCCTGAAATTGGCTTTCTAAACGTTTTTCTTTTTTTTCTTTACACATTTACTAATTTTCTTTTCATTTGAAAAGTGCTATATAAGTATGTTTTTAAATAATTATGTATATATGGACTTTGGAAATAAATACAAATAAACAAGGTTAACCAGCAAGAAGGGTCAGTAACAACCAGAGGGGTACAAATTGGACATTCACCTTCGCCATTTCAAGCACAGTGGGGCTGAGACACCAATCAGCATGGCTTCGATAACCCAGGAGAGCTACCAGCAATTCATTACAGAGACATGTGATGAAGCCGTGCAGATACTCCCAGCTGATGAACAGATGTGCCTCCCTGCTTGCCATTTATGTGCCTCAACTACGATAACGCTCGCCCGCATAACGCAACACCCAGGTACCAGATGGCATGGAGAACATCTCCATCAAGCGCACCGCTCCCTACTCGTCATTTCTCAACCCAGTGAAGATGGCACATTCATAATTGTTTAAAGTCGCAGTGAAGCACACCTCGAGTCTCCCACTGCGACAATCAAGAGCTGGTGACCATCGGAAGCTGCCAGAAGTGGGAAGGAACCTTCAAGCAAGCGAGATGCCTTTGAGATGTTGCTCAAGCAAGAGTTGGTAACCATCGGCTGAGAGAGAAGGAGCAGCGTGAACCTTCTTGCCTGGCGAGCATGATGCCTTTGGATGTTGCTGAAGCTATAACATCGAAGTGATCATCCCCAACAAAGGTAAGCAATTGAAAAACCACGCACAAACCTTCCTGACAATATCATATGCATCGCTAGAATAAGTGGTATGAACTTGGAGGCAGTATGGAAGAGAACGATTGTGATCGTATGGCGTCTAGTATCAACAAGTAATATCACCATTTTCATCGTTAATCAACTGTTTTCTGGTTTGAAAGTTTATATAACTTTGATCACTCACAATCCTTTACCTGTTCTTTGACTTTGGGATATCTACAACTACGGAGACTTTAATTTTATATTGTTTTTGTGACTAATTGGACCATTGACTTGAAAAAAAGCTGAACCAGGAAACTATATGCTTGGGCCCATATGTGAACTTTCATGCATCATATGTACCACTGAGTAAAGCCTTCTTCATCAATATTTTTCACAACTCATACTGTGTTTTCGTACATTACTGTCTCATCTTGAGATGATATATGTGAATGATTCGGAATTAATTATTTCACAAATTTAATTGACTGCTTCCTGTATGTGTTATACATGAATTATGGATTATGATAACGCATGGGGAAACCCAATCACGATTTGTTCGCAATTAATTTTGTGTTTTGTACATGACTGTGTCATCTTGACAGCACACATGATTGACTCTGAACAAATATTTCACACATTCAACCGTTTTCTTTCATGCATACATATTTAATCAAAACTGATTTTGTGACATACATGTATTGTATTGTGGAGTTTGTTATAGGACAACACACTGTAAGACCCATACACCATCACTAGTGAAATCACATACTGCAAATTTGAACAATGACTGCAGTTACCAAAAACAACGGTAATGGCGATTTGCCAAGAGATTGTGACCGATGCATTCAAGAGCAAAGAATTCTTTGTCGCTGTTGAGAGTACAGTCTCAAAAAGCTATTGACGAGGATCTTGCTAAACTAGTCATCAAACACCTTGAGAAGAATGAAGGGAGCTAGCCGAACAACAGGCGATCGACACTTTGAAGGGGCAGATCGAGAGACAATCCAACAGCATCAACAACCCGCAGAGCGGTATGAATGGCCTGGAACAAAACTCGCGCCAAAATTGTCTTCTCGTGTTCGGTGTCAAAGAAGAGCAGTCTGTGGACACAACGACCGTCGTCTGTGATATTGCGTCACGGCATCTCGTCTACCTATACGGAAGGGGTATATCGACCGATCCCACCTCATCCAACCTGAACAGAGGCAGGACCAACAGCAGAAAACTCCTACCGCCGAGACCAATCATTGTGAAGTTCACAACCTATCGTGTGAGGCACAAGGTCAGGGTAGGAAATACACGGGCTGAGGGCAACTTTGCCCCCTAATTTTCAAAATAGCCCCCTGAAATGAGTACATTGTCGGTAGCCCCTAAAATTAACATAGGGTATTATGAAAAATATTTTGTGATATCCATCACATTGAAAAAGTAGCCCCCTAAAATTAAAAATTAATCCTTTCCTTGCACAAGGTACTCTCCAACTGGAGGAAACTAAAAAGGGACGGGCATCGGCATTGTCCTTTTTTCAGTCTTCATTGAAAAGATTTACTAGTTGTCTTACCGTTTGAACCCCTGTGTTCATTGAACAGGGTCCTGAGTTCCAACTCCTGCTCCTCTCTCCACAGAGTCACCCTCTTGGCTCTGAAAGAAAAACAAATGTGGAGGATCAAAAATAAAATTCATACTTTTGGCATCATTTAGGCCAAGAAATTATGCAAATACCAATGCAATGCTTGCATAATTCCGGTTTTAAAAAACCCCATAATAACGCTTAAATATTTAATTATCTAATGTTTGTATTTTTAATTCTCCAAAATCTCAGATTTCTGATAAAAAAGAAACACATAATAACGCTTCAATATTTAATTATCTAATGTTTGTATTTTTTGAATTCTCAAAAATCTCAGCTTTCCCATGATATACCATGTATTTCAGTAATATTGACCTAAATGGTCAGAAATCAAGCATTAACTTAGACATTGCACTTACAAATTAACTGCTTTTCTCAGCTCTACATATGCAGACCTTAAACATATGATTCAAAAATACATTTTCTTATATTAAATATACTTCTCATTCAAACTAAAAAAAGATACAAGAGGATTCAAATTAATTAACCGTCACATGAAATCCTTAAACAGGCTCAAATATATACACAAATTTACAAAGAAATACAATAAATAAAAGATCAAACGAGCAAAATTTTTTTATCATTTAAGAGTGTCTCACCCTTTAGTCTTCTTCAGATCTTTAGCACTGTCAACCAGTTCCTGCTTCACCAGCTGGGTTATGATCTGAAAGGAGCATCAACGACAGAGAAAGAATAATTAATGAATATCTGACTGTTACTCTGCTTTAATAGCATACATCAAACAACAAATATTCTTTGTATTGTACAGTTAGTTTAATAGAAAATCACTGACAGACCTGTGTCTATTATTAGGCCGTTTAAGGGATAGTAAAGTTCTGGTTCTAGAGAGGGCTTCAAAATATTTGCTGTGTGGTAGAGGGTGTAGGAATCGCAAAACGAAATAATTTCTTTCTTTCTTTATGTTTTCAGGACTGGTCTAAAAAAATACTTGGGTTAGGGTCTATGTAGAATACATGCTATACCAAATCAGATAGACTTGAAAGGGTTAAAGCATTCAAATAAGGTTCCTATCCCCTTCCAACATCAGAGGGTAGTGGTTGAATGGTTGTAGGTAGGTATATCGATAAGAACTTTTCTTTACCGTCATCTATGACATATTCTTCATAACTCTCAGATACCTCAACCCATTAAAATGTTAAACAAAAAAAAAACCTTTCACCGCCCTTACCTCATAAAATTAAAATCAATCAGAAATATTTGCATGGTCGAGTCATTGGAGGGTTATTACCCGATACTGTTATTGTATTATTTAGTGTAGATTTGTATATCATGATTATTTAAATTGTAAAGCCCATTGAGACAATGTATAATGCGCTATATAAACACAAACTTCTATTATTATTATTATTACTCACTTGTCGTCTGGTCTTTGTGTCATCAATCAGATGTTCCATTATCAGATCAACCACATCTTTCTCTGAAAAACAAAAACAAAAAACAATAAAAAACATTAGAGATAATGCAATTTGTTCACGCTCAATAAATATTTCCTTATAAGCAGAGTATAACTTCAATGACCTTTTCACTCTTCACAATCAAAGTTACGAGCTGGTACATTGGCTGGTAAGAAAGAACAAGGCAATGGTGAGTTTTACTGTTAACTTTGTAATGATTTCAAACATAAGGAAACTGACCAGAAGTATATAATATAAATGAGAAAAAAAAGCAAGGAAAATGGGGTTTCTTTGGGATTCGAACCCAAGACCTCCGGATTGCAAGACCGTTGCTCTTCCAGCTGAGCTATGGAAAACCCTACGCTGTGTTTGCCCCTGAAACCCCTTTTAGTATTCGATGCTGATGTAGGTCAGAAGCTATTTTAAACAGGAAGAGGGGCATTAAAGAACCTTTATAAAGTCGATATAATTCCTAAAATGTAGGTAAATTTCATGAATTGAATCATTTTCAATCTCTGTACTGCTCTTACAGCCCTGCTAGCTATTCCTCATTTACCATTCTTAGCCTGACTTAACCCTATATAGACCGGGCTATTTTGAAAATGCATAGCCCGGGGGGGGGGGGCTAGTTTGGCCCCCCCCTAAGATCTCGGCCGCGAAGCGGCCGTTCGCCGCGAAAACTTGCACGCATGTTTAGTGAAGTGTATAGAATACTATGGTAATTTTAAATTTTTAGAAAAATGCATTATTTTTGCATAATTATGGTAATTTATGCAAATAGGGTCATAAATTCATATTTTTACCCATAAATCATATATTCTTCATAAATGAACATTGGTTTTCACTACATAATGTTCTTTAGACCATTTGGAATAATAATACAACCCAAAAATTTGGAAGAGCCAGGTTCTTCCTTATGTTTTCTATTGTTTTTATAATTTCTTATGTATTTCTTTGTTTTTTAGCTTATGTATTTTATTGTTTTTGTTGTTTATTTTATTTCTAACGATAAATCAACTACTATGAACCCCAAAACACACACCTAAAATGTAAACAAGACCAAATAACCAATGATTTATCTCTTTTTATGAAAACTGATATTTCCATATGTTTTGTACACAAATCACAAAATTTAGCAATTTTCGGGCTGACATGCATAGACAAAAGGTCATGTGACTTCATAACGGTAGGTCCGATTTTCAAAAATTTTATTTCAAAAGATGCGCAAGACCCAATAGAAAAAAGTCATGAAATTTCAGCGGAAGTTTTTTTCGCGTTAACAAATTATCGCGAAAAATGTCGAGGGGGGGGCCATTTTAGCCCCCCCCCCGGGCTATATAGGGTTAAATGTATATCCCGTTAGTGTGTACAAAAGTAATGGCTAGGAAATAATCTTATTCAATATCAAAATTGTGTGGTATGTGGGAAAAAGTAAGTCGGTGTGGTGGTGGTGTGATCTCACTAATTCATAAAGTAGATTATCATGACCGAATTTAGCTTCATATCTAATAGTTTTCATGAGTGAATGTAACTTTCCAACTCACCATCGCCATCCACGTCTCTGTACTGCTCATAGAGCCCTGCTAGCTCTGCCTGCTCCTCCTCACTCCATTCCTTGGCCTGACTTTTCCTGAAGAAGAAAAAAAAAAAAAGTAAGAATAATAATTAACCCGTTTAATACTATTAGATTTTGGTGTAATATGCATTCTCCACAGACTACAGCCCAAGTATATTTAGGATGAGCACTGAATGGGTTAATGCTGAACTTAAAGGGTCATTACAAATATTTAAAAGGATGTATTAAAGATTGTTACTTAATGTTTACGTCCAGCAAAATATAATGAGAAATTCACAGGAAAAAATATACAATCTTAATCTTGAATTACAGATCAATTCTTACAAAGTTAACACGAATATAAGCTTTTATGACTAATTGTTGTTGGGTTTCTTCAGAAATACGAGGGTTGAGATAATGATAATTGTCTTTTCATGCATGTCTGTGCTGATTTTGAGCACTGCTTAGCGTCTTGACTAAATCAATACTTACTTGCTGGGCATTTCCTCCCCGTATCCCTCCTGTAGCTCGTACACACTACGAGCGTCCTTCCAGAAGAGCATTTCCACAACAAGCTTGGGGTTTTTCGGAAGCTCTTTGAAGAAACGACCGACTACGTACTGTCCAAACCGCGCCATTTCCTGTAAAAAATAAAAAGGGAAAGAATTTCAGAATTTATTTTAATTAGACTAATATTTATAAAAGCCCATTTGCATATAGCGCTTTTATCAGACAAGTCTCAAAGTGCTCAGAGCATTATTCCCTTGGATTTAGCTGAGCTACCATAATAAAGGGTTCAAGCATTTCAAGAAATAAATCCCAGGCAATGTACCAATTCACCACACCTGGGTTGAGAGCAGCAAATGTATAGATAAAGTGTCTTTCTGTATTAAAGACACATGTGCTGTGATTGAGAATCAAATCCATGATCTTGGTATTGAACGATGAAGGTCAGAACCAATATACCATGTCAGAATTCAGAATTCAGAATAATTTAACTCATCTCAATTACGATATACAGCTAACATATTCAGTTCTACAACTAGCTTGGAGGTTGACAGGTAGCTCCTTAAAAAAAAAAAGTATATGTATTCTTGGATCCAATGTAAGACTGGGAATATGCCTGAAGATTGCAGTCATATAAGTTGAGCAAAATATCTACTCACGGAAATTTACTTTTTTTCGCAGTGATATTACTATGATTACTCATTGTAACAAGTTTTAAAAGATAATTTGCAGCAAAGTCAGAACACGTTTATATACCTTGAATTGGTCCGTCTTTGCCAGAGGGTCCTGCAGGATCTTGTGGAAGATTCTAAAGAGGGAGGCCTGGAACAAGAGCTGAGTCTTGTCACAGTCCATGGCGATCCTGTGCAGCTGCTTGATGATGCTGTGATTGGTCAGCTCCGTGTTGCTACGGAAACCGATCAGCAGCTTGATGTAGCTCTTCAGCACGTCTGGGTGGGAGAACCTGTTGGTGGTATTAAGACAGAGAGAGGCAGGTTAAAGTTTGAAAGCAGGTTAGTTTTTGGCATTTGTGGATTTGCTAAAAAAATATGACAGGAGGCCATTCACACCAAAAAATGTTTTGATCAGTATGTTCTGACCATCATCAAAGATTACACAATTATATTAAATTTAATGTTATAGTAACTGGATTTATACAGACGCTGCCCACTCTCCAAGCTTATGTATGTTGCGTAAGAGTCACTATGGCCCCTAATTACGCCTAGTTCTCAAGACATGGCATTGCTCTGTACACGTTTTCATAATGCCTCCAGGGGGTGTTTCACAAAGATTCAAAGATGAACTTAACTCTAAGTTAGACCTAATAATTATGGAAGGCCATTTGTAGCCTTGGAATAAAATGTATTAAAAAGCAAAAAAATACAAAGATTTAAGGCTTCCAACAAAAAATGTATCCATTATTTCAAGGCTCTTTGATAATAACAAATATAACTGATTTTTATCAAACTTCATGCCTTTTCAAAAGAACTGTTTCAAAAATTGTTACAAAGAAACTAACGGCTCTCCATAATTCTTAGGTCCAACTTAGGGATAACTTCATCTTTGTGGAACACCCCCCTGGAGTTGACAACCCAGTCACTTTAAAGGCAGCCTCCAGTACTCAGTCAAAACTGTTGATAGTGGTTTCATAACATTGATTATTTCCATTATAAGTGATACCCAAGAGGAAATAAACGACTAGAAGTGACATGAATTATGTACTTATCAGTAACAGCAAGCAAAAATTTACAGCGATTCCTTCCCCTTTAATGTAAGTTTTATTAAAAGAAGGTCCTTACTTGTTGACAAAGACTCTGAAGTTGAACTCCTCCTCTCCCCTCTCCATCCTCTCCTCCATCGCCATCTCTTCCTCCTCATCTACAGACAAATATCATAGAATAATAAGTTGGTGTGCCAACATTTTTTGGCAGAACTAAAAAGAAATGACAAAGCTAGCACCTCTTCAAACAGACAGACCAAGTTTTTTGTAAGCATTACATTGCCTTAATATCATAGAATAATCAATTGGTGTGACAACATTTTTTGGCAGCACTAAAAAAAGAAATAACAAAGCTAGCACCTCTTAAAACAGACAGAACAAGTTAGTGTATAGCAATACATTGTTTTAAAGGAACACAATACTTCATTCACCACATTCATACATAAATACTGAAATGATAGTCCTTACCTTCTTCCTCCTCCTGCTCCTCCATCATGTCTGGTTCTGTCTGCTCTGCTGGTGGTGCAGGTACTGTGAAAACAACATCAAATGAGTTCGTATTAGGGATGCAATAAAAGCAAGTTTGGTATTGAGTCAACCACTGAATTCTACTTTATTTTATAGCCTTTTATCTGTGCGTTAAAGGGACTTAGTAACATTGTCCAAATCCTCATAATCCAATTGGAATTCTAGCGGTTCCCTCATGCCTTGTTGTATTCGTATTAACAATAAAAGCATGTGACAGGTTTTGGTTTTTCAAATTTTCCTTTCATTAAAGGATATTTACGATTGAAGTGTTCAGATGTTAAATTATCCACTGGATCGTCGAAACCGTGTACAAAGTCAGTGCAATGAGTTAGTGAACATCACTATGCATTTTTGCTCATTACTCGGCTATATAACGTCCATTTAACTTGAAATTTTTCATACAACACCCAGTGGACATATCAGATAACAATAATACACATTGTATCAACCACTCCTCACTTTTTGCACATGTCAACAAAGTTACTAGATCCCTTTAATGTTCAATGTGTGTCATGGGATATCTTTTGTTCTCTCTCACGAGTGCAATATCATCCACCTTCTCATCAAGAAATAATTTCCAATCGATGTACACAAGAATTTAAGTAGAGAATCTCATCCAGTCCTTCCAACTTGATAAATATCAAGGACTGGTCAATGTTGATCAAAGTGACCCTTTGTTTTCATCTGTGCAAATGTATATGTACATTTAACTGGCATTATATACAGATGGAAGGAAGGAAGGAAGGAATGGAAAGAGAAGAAGAGAAATGCAAAAGAAAAGATGGAGACATGAACTAACATCATACATGGGAACGGCCACATGGCCCAGGATAGCTTGAGATAGAAGAGAATGGAAATGTCATGAGGAGGACTTTGTGTAACGTATGGATAAACTATTGCCTGATAGATAGATAGATAGATATACAGATGGGTTTCAACAAGTAAAATGAATTAAAATCTAAGGAAACATTGATATACAACAATAATCAAAAGGGACTTCAAGAACTCACCATTGAGGTTAGTGAAGTGTATTTCTCTGAGAGCCATAAACTCCTCTTCAGGTTCGATGTCGGCAGCACCGAACACATCTCCCTCTGGCCAAACCTCTCTGTAGATTTCACAAAACCAAATAGTAATCAAAATTTATGTATAAGCAAGACAATATAATTAATGAATAATAATCAGAATACTTAACACCTGACACAGAAGGACCACACTCAGGCCAGACCTCCTGGTAAATTGAAATAAACAAATTAATAATGAGCTTGACAAGATATAAGCGATCTAAACACCAAACACCATTGACCAGAAACTGAACAACTACATTCAGGCTTAACCTTCCTGCACATGAAAAGAAACTATTGCCAATTAAAAATAAACAGCCTTTATTTTGAAAATCAAAATTATAATGCTCGACACTAGCACTTGCCTTGGTCAAGTAAAATAGATGTTGGGCAAGTAAAATTGTATAAACTGTCAAGTTTGCTTGCCCAATCGGGCAACTAAAGAATTGTTCAACTACGAGAACAGAATGTAAGTGTGTAAAGCTTATCTAGAAGTAAGAGGGCAAGTATTTTTTGATACACCGTGTCCCAGAAAAAACGAAACCGGGTTTCATGGCAGAAATTTTATGTTATAATGAATAATTTCCTTGATGATATATATATGTCTGAAAAGCTATGTGTCTCTTCTTTTATTTGATATACAACTTATGGCACATAATTCACGCATGACTGAATTAGAACGATAGAAAGTGGTGTTACCAAAATTCAATTTGCGCGCAGAAATTGCAAGTTTGGGGAGAGTTTTAAGAGTAGTAAACGTACTTATTTTGAAAAAGGACAGACACCGCATGAAAATTCATAATTTTATCTTTTATATGACACCTCATGATTAAAAAATCAATTATATATGCCAGAGAACGAATACAATGAAAACATGCTTGATTCCAGCCCAAATGAGTAACTTTCCTGATCTAGCCTGTTTCCTGATCCCCATGTTTGTGTAAATTCACTCATGCATCAAAGTCCATTGTCAGCTGCTAGTCAGGAAAGTTGAGCGACTTCTTACTCAACTTTCACTCATTCGGGCAGAAATCAGGCATGTTTTCATTGTACTCGTTCTCTAGCATAAATCATTTATTTTTTTAGCATGAGGTGTCATGTAAAAGATAAAAATATGAACTTTTATGTGGTGTTTGTCCTTTTTAAAAATATGTACGTTTACAACTCTTAAAACTCACCCAAACTTCAAATTTATGCGTGCAAATTGAATATTGGTAACACCACTTTCCATTGTTCTAATTCAGTCATGCTTGAAGTATGTGCCATAAGTTGCACATCAAATGAAAGAAGAGACACAGAGCTTTCCAGGCATATATATATCATCAATTAAATTATTCATTATGACAGAAAATTTCTGCCATGAAACCCGGTTTCGTTTTTTCTGGGACACGGTGTATTGGGGCAAGTACAATTTCAAAATTTATAGATTTTACTTGCCTGAGCAGGCCAGAACAGAAAAAGTTTGTGTGGAGGCTTGACAAAGATGCAAAACGTTACAAAAGATGGAGGTTACATTAGTAAGGGTTCGCTTCTACTTTGGAAGAAATCATTTGCTCTGGCCCACACAAGTTTTCCACACAAAACAAATCTTGATGTTCAATAGATCTACATTTTTTTGTCGAGATTTTGAGGGTCTTTCTTTCTCACCTTGCTGCCCTGAAGAGTGCAAGTCCTTCCCCTGCTCTTGCTGCCCTCATACTCTGCTGGATTCGCACCATCGCATCAGCCCTGCAAGAATGGAGAGACAGATATATAGCATCCGTTATAGAAAAGCAAAAAACAACAAATACAACCTTTTTTTTAAATCCATAAATACAATGAGATAATTGAACATTTAAACAAGGTACCATTATGATCATAATTATCTCATCTTGAAACTGTGTTTGATTTTGCCATTGCTCCTAATAGAATGGAAAGCCAGGAACTAAACTGGTAACTTACGGCTATCAAGTAACACTCATTTTACTTTCAAATTTTATGTAAATGTACATTTTTACAAGAGTGTATGTACATTAAAGCAATGTGATATGCATCCTAACTTCAGCCGTTGTCAATGAATTTTAATAATAAGTTCACAACACCTTTTCATACCTCTGTTCCTCTACAGGCAGTTCCGAAGCGGCATCGAATGGAACCACATCCTCTGGTATATCTTCATTGGCTTGTAGCATGGGAGGACAGATTACTAACTATACTGGTGTCCCAGAAATTAGTAATTCTCTCAAGCATCAAAGATTGATCACTACTAAATACCAGACTAGTGTCCCAAACATTATTCAATATCTTTGCCTTCCTTAATCTCAGAATGTACATAATCAGAATTCTCTCAGCTAAACATACCTCTGTTCCTCTACAGGCAGTTCCGAAGCAGCATCGAATGGAACCACATCCTCAGGTACATCCTCATTTCCCTGCAGCATGGAGGACAGATCGCTAGCAAGGCTAGCATCCCACATATTGTTCAATAACTTTGTGTTTTATATATTAGAATTTCAAGAATGGAATTAAATCAAAATTCTTTATTAAGCTGAACATACCTCTGTTCCTCTACAGGCAGTTCCGAAGCAGCATCGAATGGCACCACATCCTCAGGTACATCCTCGTTTCCCTGCAGCATGGAGGACAGGTCACTGGCGACGTTGGAGTCCCAGACATCGGCCAACTGGTCCTCCTGCTCCTGATTGTTTTCAGTTTGTTCCTGTTGTTGCCCTTGACGACCTAAAAAGTTTAATAATAAGTTTAATAAAGATTTAATAAAGATTAAAATAAAGATTAAAATAAAGATTAAAATAAAGTTTAATAAAGATTTAATAAAGATCAAAATAAAGTTTAATAAAGATTTTCATATCAATCACCATCACCATCATCATAACAAGGTATATATCCCAATACACTTGAGTACAGGTATTTCCAGAATTTTTTTGGTGAGACTTTTGCTTGATTTTGATTCCATCTGAAAGTATAGCAAGGGGTTGCAATACCGAACGGGTTGTATTACCGTACATGCAAATTCCAATAGGAAAAACGTTCGAATTTTGAAAGTTGAATTTGAAAGTCGGCATTAACGGAGGATAATAAATGGATGTTTAGCAAACATTTTCCACCATTTCCCGAAGAAAATAAGCACCCTGAGGCGTTATACGCGCGTTTTGCCGCGCACCAGTAGCAGCGCGCATGTCAATGACATTCCCATGCAAAACATTCACGTTTGGTGCGTCCGGTTAATACAACCCGGTTTGTGCGCTACAAAAAATTCTGCTTTCTTGAAAGGGTGCCGTAAAAGTTCAAATTGCGTAAGTTTGCCGCTTTTTTCTACGAAATAAGTTATCAATTCTTTATCTTGAGAATATATAGATCACTTATTTGTGTTTTATTCATATCTCTGTTCTTCATGTTGATTGTTTTCATGGCGTAAAGAAATGGTATCCGGTAATAGGACCCGATGGCATACACTTAACAAGGACTTCTAAAAGATGATTCCTTTCCAATTGCTTGCATACTCATACAATTTTGATTTTAAAAAGTATGTTATCCTTCTCGAAGGGCCCTTTCTTTTTCAGTGTACTGAAATAAAAATTTAGATAGAATCGTGCAAACATAAGGTTCTATAATTTGCTACATCTTTCAAGAGAAATTTAAAGATAAGGATTTGTGACTACTTACGTTTTCTTCGTTTTGCCTTCTTCTTCGTCTTTTTCTAGGAGAAAAATACCAAAAGGTAATGTAAAAGGCAACATTTCATTTGAGTTAAAGTTAATTCAAATATAAACTCTTTCTATCAAAATTAACACTTGTACTTCAATATGCTTTGTCTTGAACTGTCAAAAAGAAAATATTCAAATCACACAGAAAGCTGGGCATAAATAACAACAAATGTTATATATAATTATGTCGATTGCCACTGTCTTGTGTTTGCATTGCGTGCTAAATTACCATAGGTTTATATGTGAAATATTTTGTGATATCCATCAGATTGAAAAAGTAGCCTCTCTCCCTGCCAGGTCCTTCAGGAAAGGCTCTGATCACAGGAAGAAACCTTGCCTACTTACGACTGTTCAGATTGCCCTCTACATTCCAACACATGACAATCTTTAACAAACCATCTGCAATGTTCGACTTACCTGCACCATCAAGGTTTTCTTGCTCTTGCTGTACTTCTCCAGCATCCTGATGAAGAGGTGGGTGCACTCTACCAGGTCCCAGGGTAGGAAATACACGGGGGCTGAGGGCGATTTTGCCGCCTAATTTTCCAAATAACTCCTTGAAATCAGTAGGTAGCCCCTAAATTACCATAGGTTATTGTATGAAATATTTTGTGCTATCCATCAGATTGAAAAAGTAGCCTCTCTCCCTGCCAGGTCCTTCAGGAAAGGCTCTGATCAGAGGAAACACCTTGCCTACTTACAACTGTTCAGATCGACTGCCCTCTAAATCCCAACACATGACAATCTTTTATAAACCATCTGCAATGTTCGACTCACCTGCACCATCAAGGTCTTCTTGCTCTTGCTGTACTTCTCCAGCATCCTGATGAAGAGGTGGGTGCACTCTACCAGGTCCTTCAAAAAAGCCCTGATGGAAAAAAAGTTTGGGTAAAAATTGAAGTTTGACCTACATTCAAACAAATAAAAATTAAGATCAGTACCCTATGCTAGTGAACTGTACATGTATATAACTTCCCATTCAAGATTGATCACACAACATACTGGAAAACTGTTCATTATACAAAAAAGTCCAATCATTATAAATTAAATGGGTTAAACAAACTTTGATCTGAGCTTTAGACAAATAAAGTAGCCATCGTATTAAATGTCATGGGATTACACTTTAATACCTCTATGGCAATAGTAACCCAATTCAACTATTTTAAAGCACACAATGAGGGCAATAACACTAGTGCAACACACCAACTTCTATTCAATAATTCAAGCTGTTTTTACAGAATGTCATATCTAAACACTGTAAACGTTGTTAATTCGCCCAATTAATATTTTGCGCTGGGCGACACAGAAACACATTCGCGGATTTTTAATATCGCGGCCGAACTAGTGTTCACACGCATTGCAAATCACGCATTTATATTCGCTGGTTTTAATATTCGCGGATGCTGATATCAGCACGAAATCCGCGAAAATTAATGCACCGCGAACATTACCACGTTTACATTAATATCAAATTAAACAAACATAACAATAATCTCACCTTGTGCTCTTGACTTCATCATATTTCTTGAGTAGGGTGACAAAGATCTCCCGGTACTCAACGACATAGAAGACATTGTTCTGTATGACATCCGCAGACTCTCTAAGCTCCGGACTACTGTTTGGCCCTGTCATCTCATTCAGGGTAGCTAGCAACTCTCTGTATGCCTTCAATCCAAGATGCATTCTGAGAAAATAAAACAAAGAGACATTTGTGGCATCTATGTTTCTGATCTAGATTAATCTAGAACAAGGCATACTCTTATCTGCATTTATTGTAAGAGTCGAAACATAAGACATTGTTCTGTATATCATCTCCAGGTTCTCTTAGCTCAGGACTACGGTTTAGTCCTGTCATCTTATTCAGGGTAGCTAGCAACTCTATGTAGGCCTTCAATCCAAGATGCATTCTGAGAAAATAAACAAAAGGAACTTGTGATATTCATAGTTCTGGTCTAATTTAATCAAGACCAATTTATAATCATTGTAACAGAGGACATTGATCTGTATAACATCCCCAGACTTTCTAAGCTCCGGACTACTGTTTGGTCCCGTCATCTTGTTCAGGGTGGCTAGCAACTCTCTGTAGGCCTTCAATCCAAGATGCATTCTGAGAAAATAAACAAGAGAATTTCCAATAAAGAATTCATTTTTTAATAAATCAGTATAACTCACCTAGATGCATTGTTACTACAGTGTATTAACAAACAAATATTAACATTTGCATTATTTTCATAATTTTTTGTAAGATTAACAGCTGAAATCAATCTCTTCTCGAAACATTTATTCCACAATTTTAAGTTTAAACATACACCATAATTGCAAATTACTAAGATGTTATTGACCTGTTCCCTATTAGAGTTTGCAAGCCTTGTGGAGTTAATACAGGACCCACCAGGTTCCCGTAGGCAATGGGGTTAACCGTTAAGTGAAAGAGTGACAGTTTTCTTATGTGTTCTTTAATATATTAAACTAATTACCTCTTTGCCCAAGCTGTGGATTCTTTCTTCTCGGTGGTCATCATGTCCAGGTACTTGATGATCTGGGTGTTCACATAGTGGATGGCCTGCACCGAGAACGTCTCACTGGATACAGGGAAAAGAGATAAGAGTTTCATTAATTAATTAAGTACATTATCACTATTGTCCTCATCATCAACAACAACAAACACAGCATCATCATCCTCATTCTTCTCCCCTTCATCCTCACCATCATTAACATTTTGATAATAATCATCACCATCAGTCGTCATCATCATCATCATCATCATCATCATCATCATCATCATCATCATCATCATCATCATCACTATCACCATCATCATCATTTTATACCTGATGACATCAACCCTGAACTTGTAGAGCCTGCTGAAATGCATGAAGAACTGCATGGCCCACAGGTAATAGGACTCGTCATTCTCTTGGGCTCGTCTGTGAAGGATGTGGTCCTACAGAGGGAAAAGGGAAAATTAAAGGGTCAATTGATTCACTACTAATTTTTGATTCACAGATATGCATGCGCAATGAAACTTAATGTTATTTATGACAGGAAAATTAAATTATAGCTCATGTCACTGCTTTACATGGCATTGCTAGTGTATTGAATCATATAACATACATTTACGCTGAGTTGTCGGTGAATTCCCTTCCATTAACAAAATTATGTAGGTGATTATATAGCAGTATTTCTATGTCACACTTTTAGATAATTTTTGACCATCATGAATGGTTTACCCTAGAGAAAATATGAACTAGATTGTCACATCAACTGATGTCCACTGCAACATGATGGATGACATGATGAAAACATTAATTTTATATGATCTAATCACAACCCACTCATAACTGATAAGCCATGAAAACTTTTTACAATCAGTTTGCTTCTTTGATTTATCTCCTATTGAGAAAGCGAGTCTTTGATTGTCCTTTTATCCAGTACACTGCTCCACCAAACAAAAATTGACGTTGTACATCAGTGGGTTGTAGCAGTTGTCCCAGAAAGAGGAACAGCCTGATGCTTTAAGGGTCGACCGATGGTGGACCGATCCATCCTTACAAGTGATGATGGTGATGATCTACACAACTCAGCAACAAGGACAAAAAGTCCTACAACTTTAATACTAACAACGTACCTTGACGTTATACATCAGTGGGTTGTAGCAGTTGTCCAGAAAGAGAACGCAAAAGTCCTTGAGGAAGAGCCGGATGCTGAGGGTGGACCGACGGTGGACCGAGCTATCCTTGACCGGCAGGCGATTCTTGGGTTTCTTGGTCGGTCCTTTGTCCCCCTCGAAGGAGATGGTCTTGGCCTGGTGCAGGGGCTTGTGGTAGATCAGGTCTCGATCGCTGATCGACTTGAAGTTGGTCATGTAGAAGGAGCCGCCAAAACGGGAATGTCTGGGCAAGAACAAATTTAAGAGGTGAAGAAAAGATGGGTCGGTGGTAGGTTTAGTTGGTGGATTCAATTCATTTCACAAAACAATCTTTCAAGAGCACATGTCCAGAATCTATTATCAAAGTGTAATGTACCTTCAATGAGTCAACCACTTTACCCAAACAAAAGTGTCATCTTTTTTTCCCTTCAATTTTTTTATGGAATTGTTCTAAATAGGGGAATTAAACAAATTGTGGTAAATTTGTGGATAAGGATAACACAACACATGCGAGGAAACAAGAAAGAAGCCGTTATGAAAAGCAGTAATATAAAATAGAAGCATATGTACCACAAAATGTAGGCTCTATGGACAATTTAAAGATTGTTGTGCATAGAGGTTTAGAAGGCAACGCAAACATTCATAACTATGCTAGTTCGTGTGCAATACGTAGTACGTAATACTGTGCCAATGTGCTGGCATTCTCATGATGGTAGCTTGCTTCCGATTAAAAGATCAGGGGGGCATTGCATAAAGATCTTAAGTCCAACTTTACACGAAGTTGGGCTAAAAAAGTTATGGAAAGCCATTAGTTTCTTTGTTAAATTGTGAAACGAGTTCTTTAAACAGGCCAACGGTGTTGATACAAATCCTTAATATTTTCTTTTATCAATTAAAAGAGACTTCAAGTTATTGATGTGAAATTATGTTGAAGTTTCACATATTCATGGCATTTTGGGGCTCTTGACTTTGTCTTATTCCGAAGCTACAAATGGCTTTCCATAATTTGGGGTCCAACTTGGGGTTTAGTTTGACTTGGGATCTTTGTGAAACACCCACCTGAACAAAAGATTGATTACTACATGTAGTTCCTACCTGCTGCTCGATTTCAGGACCCTGGCCTTCCTCTCGGCCACATCTCTCTGCCTCAGCTTCTCCAGTTCTCTTTCCTCCTTGAGCCTCTCACTAGCTTGCTGGGTCGTGCCAGTTTTAGCCAACACATCAGGAGTCTAAAACAAAAATGAGAATTAAAGGGACTTGGTAACATTGTCCAAATCCTCAAAATCCAATTGGAATTCAAGCGGTTCCCTCATACCTTGTTGTTTTCATATTTAAAACAATAAAAGCATGGGACAGGTTTCAGGTTTTTTTTCCCTTTCGTTAAAAAGATATTTACGATTGTTAAATTATCCACTGGACAAAGTGAGTGCAATGAGTTAGTGAATATCACTTAGCATTTTTGCTCATTACTCGGCTATTCAACAACCATTCAACCACTCATCATTTTTTGCACATGTCAACAAAGTTACTATAAATCTCTTTAAAGTGATCCATTATTAAAGATGTTTTCAAAAAGTGATATTTGTGAATTCCATTATACTGAAATATCACTGTATAATTCTTTTGAATGATGTACGAGTAAACATTGTTTACCAAGTGGGAAAAGTGAAAATTGTGGTCAGATTTTATCACGTACTGCCCATTCATTTTGACAACAATAAAAACATTTTCCTTGTACGTTTTTTTATTTGATTATCTATTTAACTGATTGTACTACACTCCCCTAGGAGCAATCATGACCTACCTGTTCCTGAAGCATGTGTGAGATGATCTCTATGGCATGCATGCACCACTGCTGTTCCCCCTCTGCGCTGGCTATGTACAGGATGAGCTTGTCCATACCGCTCACGTTGAGGGCCCATAACACCTGATTTTACATGTACTACACTCCCCTAGGAGCATTCATGACCTACCTGTTCACGTAGCATGTGGGAGATGATCTCTATGGCATGCATACACCACTGCTGTTCCCCCTCTGCGCTGGCTATGTACAGGATGAGCTTGTCCATACCGCTAACGTTTATAACCCTCTATTGTACATGTACTACACTCCCCTAGGAGCATTCATGACCTACCTGTTCCCGTAGCATGTGTGAGATGATCTCTATGGCATGCATGCACCACTGTTGCTCCCCCTCTGCGCTGGCTATGTACAGGATGAGCTTGTCCATACCGCTATTAAACGTTTAGAGCCCATAACCCCCTATTGTACATGTACTACACTCCCATAGGAGCATTCATGACCTACCTGTTCACGTAGCATGTGTGAGATGATCTCTATGGCATGCATGCACCACTGCTGTTCCCCCTCCGCGCTGGCTATGTACAGGATGAGCTTGTCCATACCGCTCACGTTGAGGGCCCATAACACCTGGTCGTGAATGCTAGCATCATCATCGGTTCTCTGCAAACAAGATGACAACAAAATAGAAGAATGAATATCAATCAAAACCAGGCCTCTACAAACCCACTTGCAGCTGGCCTAGGGAAAGTGAAAATCAGTCTAATGTGTTCTGAAACTAGCCTGAATATAGTTTTAATAAACTTCATAATTGTGTTGTATGTTGTTATCTTCAAAATTTGCATAACAGCATAGTAACACAGAGCATAATTTATGTGTAGTACAAGATAAAGTAGCAACATTTTATTCTTTTTTTATCATCACTTTGGAAACAACTTTATTCAAGAAAAACAAGACTTAAATACAAATTGTTACTCCTTTCCTTCATTGCTGTCTTTAATCAAAAATTTAAAAAATCTGATATGATAGAAAGAAAAATTTATGAAAATCTGCACAAACACAGGAAATATTTATACAGATTGTGTATAATATAATGTGCACAGGTATAATGTGCTTATTCTAAAAAAATTAATCAGCTTTAATATAATATTGGTAAAATTCCTACCTTTTCTTCATTAGGGTCAGCAGGAATATGAAGGATGTTTCTGATGAGAAGCAGAATTCTTTCCATCAGCAATGTGTGCTCTTCTCGGCGACTCTCCCACTCCTGTGGACAAAACGGGACAAAAGACAGGCAACAACTTTTTACAAATTTTAATAACAAAACTAATCAAAATTGATGGCCACAAATACAAATTTACAGGACTTGTTTTATTTTCTGGCCTGTCACTAGACAATACTTTTATCATAAAGATCTGCAAGAAAAATTATTTTCATCGGCAATGTTTTTTTTTCCTCACGATGACTCTTCGACTCCTGGTGAAAAAAAAGGGACAAAGGCGGGCAAAAACCTACAATTATGACATGTACATTTATGAGGAATTTTAGTCCTTATAAGCACCAATACTCAAATTAATTTGTATAGGACTATTTAAACTTCTGGGCTGCAACTAGACATTATCACAGAGGCATGTAGGAATGTATATTTCCCATCAGCTAGTATGCTACTCTTGAAGACTATCCCATTCCTAGGAAGAGGAGAAAATATAACACATTTCATTTTTAGCGTCTTCTCGAACTGCAGATGCGACAGACAGAACCTCCACAAAATTGGTTAATAAATATCTACCCCAACCCATTTTCTCCTAGTTATTTCCTACACGAAACAAAAATCATTGGCTTACCAAATCAAGCAGCTTCTTGAGTTTCTTGGCCATGACAGTCATGAACTCCTCACTGGCAAAGGCCTGCTTGTAAGACTGCAGGTCTGCCAGAACCTCCAGGAAGTAGTTCCTGAAGGTCTTGTCGTCCGGCACATTCTGGAAGCACAGCTCTGCCGGCTGCGTAAGATTCACCAACAATCTGTAGCACAAACACATGAAAAACATATTTACATATATACATGACATAGATACCTAAACTGCTCGCTCTTACATTGTTTATTGTTTCTCTCTCAAGTGAAATGTTACCTGTTGGGGACAAATATAACAGGTGGCAATAATAGCCTCATGCAAATGCATCATGGGTGGTATTCTGTAAGGATCTTAGGAGGTGAAGTTGATCCTAAGATCAACTTTGGTATTCTGTAAGTGGCTCTTAAAGTTGATCTTAAGAAGATAAGATCAACTCCAAGAAGTTGATCTTAGGTATGTAAATTTATGTAAATCACCTGTCCTAAGATAAGAGGTATTCTGTAACTGCAGAATTCCTAAAATATAAGACTGCCCCTACCCTGTCTTAGCCATTGGATAATACATGCAACAATATTTGCAAAATTATGGGCACTCAGTGGACAATGAAAATCGCGCCGTGTGTTTGTTGTGTGCAGATGAAATTTAAGATGAGATTTTGTTTGACATCTAACCTGGTAGTGGTCTCAAACAGCTCCTCATGTTTGTAGTCCTGCTTGGTGAGGGGAATGAGATCGTCCTGCAAGATCTGGGCGTGACCCAGTGTCCCTACAGGAAACCTGTTGAGTCCTGCATTAATTAACTCTATGGGAATCACAAAATGTAGTTGGGAACAGGTTAAGTTTTTACCGGGTAGTGGTCTCAAACAGCTCCTCATCTTTGTAGTACTGCTTGGTGAGAGGAATGAGGTCGTTCTGCAGGATCTGGGCGTGGCCCAGCTGACGCCTGATGTTGCACTTCTCATCCTCGCGCCTCAGAAAGCGAATCAGGTCCTTGATTGTTTCTGAAGACAATAGAGTACACAAACAAAAATAACAAAAGTCAAAACTGTACCTAAATATTTTTTTTTTAAATTCTGAACGTTTCCTACAATTTTTAAATATATACTAGTTTGCACATTTGATAGGTGGAAAAATTGTGTTGCTTGTTTACAGTGTACGAAATATACGGGGGCTGAGGGCAATTTTTCCCCCTAATTTTCTAAATAGCCCCTAAAATAACCAAAGGGTATTATGTGAAAAGTTTCCAGATATCCATCAGATTGGAAAACTAGCCCCCTAAAATTAAAAATGAATTCCTGCATTGGCTTGAAGCCTAGTGTTTGTGGCCCAGGGACAGTGTGCCAATGCTAGTGATAATTTTGAGCCCTGCAGTCTGAACTAGAATTAAAACTGTGCTCGATACCCTCTTATTACAATGAGAACATGTAGTAACTAAATGCAGATTTCTTACTATATGTGGGAGTGTCATGGTATATTGGTTCGGGCCTTCGTCTTTCAATACGAGGGTCGTGTGTTCGATTCCCAGTCGCCGCACTTGTGCCCTTCAGCAACACACTTTAATCTACATTTGCTGCTCTCAACCCAGATGTAGTAAATGGGTACTTGGCAGGGATTTATTCCTTGAAATACTTGAGTGCCCCCCATCATGGTGGCTCGGCTAAAGCCAAGGTAATAATGCTCCGAGAACTTTGGGACTTCGGTGATAAAGCACAAATGGATTTATTATTATTATTACAATACATATCTAGGGTTAAACTTTAACTCATTCTTGCTTACCAAGACAGTCTGGTTCTTTCTCATACTTGTGTCCGTCCAGGTAACCGAGAGCACTGCACGTCGCCAGCAGCTCACAGTTCATGTTCACGGGATTCAGAACATCCAGCGCCATGGTTGGCGTTGATCGAATGGTTTAGCAGAAAAAAAACTTGCAACAGCCAGTAGCACAAGACTCAAAATATCTGCAAATGCAATTTAAACCGGCACAGGTTTATGATAATTACAAATAGTTATAAATAACCTTTACAATGGCTATGCAATTTTACTTAATGAAATAGGCCTTCACTACCTGACTACCATACAATTACAATGTAGTACACTTTCACGATATAAACATGGCAAGAAGAAAAAAGACAAAGAAATTTAAATTGTTAATTTTTTTAGGAAAGGGATACAAAATGTATGATTCTCTTTTAGTATACTATTACAATTACATTGGGGGGGGGGGGAGGGGGGGGGGACCCCCGCCCCCCAAGGCCGATTGGGTTAATTACACTTCTTTACCGCCACGGCCCACGGCTTCACTAAAAAAATTAACTTTCTGCAAGTTTCTGATGACTGTTCTTTTGTCTAGAAAATCAGATCAGGTTTCAGGGGGGGGGGGGGGGGGGGGGGGTGTCCTCCTGATGATTAGTCAATATAATTCCAATAAAGAAGGACATTTTTTTGATTCCTAGTTGACCATACATTGCGAGACAAACAAATATCACTAGCGATATTATTTTCGATACTATATCCGCAATGAGTAATATATTTACTATTAAGGACATTTAAGTTCTAAAAACGACAATAATCAGCAGTTTTCTGCACTTTTTTACCACTTTCGTCAGGATCTGCTTGTTCAGCGTGCCAACATTATGAAAATAAGCGTTAAACGCAGTGGCTTTAGATCATTGTAGATATGTGTGTTACTGTACTTCTGTAGTATGTAGTGTCTGGTTGTGTGCGCATGAAGGAACAAGCGCGCAGAGGCCCAAAAGTACAACAAAGTGACGCCATGCCAAATTAGTGTAATTTTATTTTTAATTAAGCTTAGCCTTAGGTTGGCTTGGCTGTTTTTACATTTTCATTTTTAGTATTACCGTAAAACTCTGTGTATAAGACGCACCCGTGTATAAAACGCACCCCCAACTTTCACAGCCAAAAAAAACCTTTTTTTTTGTTGACACCCTGTATTTTTTTTTTAAAGACCCTGAAGTGCTGTTGGAATGCTTATACCACTGGTCTAGGGCATGCCAATAGCTTAATGTTGAATGTAGCATTCATCAACATCATGTTCTCACATAAAAAGAGTGGTTAGTACACAAATTGCACATTTATTGAGCAGTAACACTGGTGCTCATAAATATTCATATTCATATTCATGAATATTCATGAGCACCAATACTCACTAAATATAATGCAATTTTCTAAATTTACTAATAACTATTTTTAATTATGAACAAAATTTATAACCACTGGTTAGAAAATTGCATATTTAATTAGTACTGCTGCTCACGAATGTATTCAATTCATTAGCAGCAGTATTACTGCTCAATAAACTTGCAATTTTGACATCTGTAACCAATATTTTTTGTGTGAGAAAAAGGTATATCTTGCTGAATGCTACAACCGACAGCAAGCTCTTGTCATGCCCTAAACCATGTGTATACACATTCAACATGACTACAGGGTGTCCAAAAAAAAAAAAACTTTTTTGTTTTTGCTATACCTGTGTATAAGACGCACCCCCCCCCCCCACTTTGAAAATTTTCCGACGGAAAAAAAGTGCGTCTTATACACGGAGTTTTACGGTACATACATTTACAATTTTAATTCAACCCAAACTTCGAAGTCGAAGACAAAGAAGTCAGAGTCAGACTTTTTAGAATAGATCGACAAATCTGATCTAGGATTCTAGCGCTTTCATGGCCTCTTGGACTTTGACATTATGTCATTATTACTGAAATATTTTACTGTCCGCCTTCTAGCAGTAAAATATTTCAGTAATATTAAAGTAATCCCTGTAAAGTGTCAGATATTGCACAAAATGACATTTGAGACTTCAATCCTCTACAATATCATTGTAAAATACAATTGAAAGATTTGTGAAAGTTTGAAAGAAAACGAACACTGTTTACTTAGTGAAAAAAACAAATATTGAGTTCATATTTTATCACCAAATACTGATGGCCTGCCGTAGATTTGTCGCAGTAATAATCATCCGTTTGATCTAAGGCTGAGTCGGTTCGGTCGATCACACCGGTTACCGACCGTTTAAAAAATGAGCCCCAAAACAATGAAAACAATTACGCAAAATATCGATAAAAAACGACTACATGTAACGTATGGCGAAAGAATTAACATAGTTCCAACGGCCGGCGGATGAATCTCGCGTAAGAAAAAAGACCCGTAACTTGCACGCAAAGTATACGAGCGATATGCATGAAACAGCGGCCCGAAAACTCTAGCCGTCCGGTTTCAGTTAACCTCACGATCACGAATGTTCCTTGGAAATTTATTGATAATTCGTCACAGTTTTTTCATTGTTTTGGGGGTGATTTTGTATTCTGTTCAGCTTTCAAATGCCATGTTATCATGTAAGTAGACTACCAAAATCGTGTTGATTGCGAAAAGGCTAATTTATAGCCACTTTTTGAGGGCAGTGGCTCAGTCACAAGCGATTGTACATGTGATGTTTCAACCCAACTAGCAGGCTAAGTTTCTGTGAAACGTGTTGCGATGCGCAATGGTGAACAAACGATCGATTTCTAGGTCTAATTTACTTCGAAAAAAAAAAACTTTTCTTGCGAAACTGAGTTAATTCTGGATAGTCTGTAACTATTTTCCCGTAAAGATTGATATGTAAATCCATAAAAGCCTCAGTATTTATAATGTTATTTGCATATAAAAAGAGCAATATAAGCCCCAAACAGTGCATTATTGCCGATGCTTGCACGATTGCGTGATTTTACCGGTCCGAGTTTCGACGGTAAAAATTTATCGGGATACCGGTTCCCGACCGGTAAAAGTTTATCGGGACCCGGTTCCGACAATTACCGACATGACTCAGCCTTAGTTTGATCTTGACGATATCCGCACCCGTGTATACAGACGGTACGGAATTCATGGAATTTGCGCGTGCTCGGCTAAACAGTCGGGTCGGGAAGGTTTCCCACGCACGCTGGCCAGTTGTGTTCAGCTACGGCAATTGTACTTTTTATCAAAACCGTTAGCTAACGTTTTTGAAATAATGATTTTCAATGATAATCGGATCGGCAAAAAAAATAAATAAATAAAAAAATATTCTTTTTTTTTTCTTTGGAAAATGATCCCAAAAAACATATTTTGGGAAAATAAATGAATACCAAAGTAACATATATCCATATGAATAAGCCCAAGGTTATCTTGTATGGGTATGCTTTCATTTCAAACTGATTACCTCTCCTTTTACAAAATTACTCGCGGCGATTCTATGCTCAGTCCCATGTGATTAATTTGGCGTAACCTTTCAGCACATGTTCAGAATCGCCATGAGTAATTTTGTAAAAGGAGAGGTAATCAGTTTGAAATGAAAGCATACCCATACAAGATTACCTTGGGCTTATTCATATGGATATATGTTGCTTTGGTATTCATTTATTTTCCCAAAATATGTTTTTTGGGATCATTTTCCAAAGAAAAAAAACAATTTTTTTTTTTTTTTTTTTTTTTTTTTTTTAAATCTGATCCGATCCGATCTCCGATCCGATTTCTATCATCGATAAAATTTTGCCGTTCCGATCAACCGATCCGATCATCAAGGTCAGTTACAGCAATAATTGAAAGATTTGTGAAAGTTTGAAAGAAAACGAACACTGTTTACCTAGTGAAAAAACGAATATTGAGTTATTTTATCACCGAATACTGATGGTCTGTTGTAGATTTGTTGCAGTAATAATCATCCGTTTGATCTTGACGATATCCGCACCCGTGTATACAGCTACAGACGGTACGGAATTCATGGAATTTGCACACGCTAGGCTCAAAGTTCAGTGGGTCGGAAAATTTCCCACGCACGCTGGCAGGACGTGTTCAGCGTCGACAATTGTACTTTTTATCAAAACCGTTAGCTAACGTTTTTTCAATGATAATTATCTTCATACTATATACTAAAGCCTTAAAGGGACATTTGAAAAAACCGAACCCTATTTTATTCTTCTCTTACCATAAGCTAAACAACACGGCAGAAGAGAAACGAGGAAGCTCCAAGTATTTTTCGTGGAGTTAGAACTTAGACAGTACATGTATGATGTTAGTTCTGTTAGAGTTAGACAGTCTTTACCTGTATCACTTTAATCATGTCAAGACAAAGAGGCCATGAAAGCGCTAGATTTGTTGATCTATGACTATGTATAAAATCGAGTCAGACAGTCAAACTCGACTCTCGTCTCAAGTCTCATTCTCAATTAATCAACTTTTTTGTTGTTTTAATTTTTATCTTTGTTTATAAATTATATTTAATTTTTTATTTATAAAATTAAAGAAAAAAACAATTTAATTAAATTAAGTATTAGTTTGACTAACAGTATCAATATCAGACTCATCACTAGTGCCAGCAAAGAATTAGAAATAGTAACAGTAGTTTGGCTTGTTTTATCTGTTTATATTCAATTTCACGTCTTGCGATCATGTCAGACATGACAACGAGACGAGCCGCGGCGCGGGCTTCGCGCCGGGCCGGGCCGGGGCACCGCACCGGTAAGATCGACCCCGGTGTAAGTAGGCAAAAACCCCACCCCAGTTTCCCCGGCCCCGCGCGCTGCGCTATTATTATTATTAAAATTAATATTTAAATATTCCCTTAATCTATCTTTGAAATACATATTGAAGAATTATGTTTGTTAACTATTGACCACAACTGCATAATTACCATTTCTACGGGAATACAACGGCTGCAGCCTCGTCTTGATCTCGGGCCGAACACTACGCGATAGTCCACGAAATTCTAGTCAACCGATCAAAGTTGCCGCCATGTCGCGGGAAAAAAAATTAAACATGGACTCAATTCATTTGGTTTTATTTGAGGTCAAAAGATACAAAGATAACGGAAAAAAATATTTGCACACAATAAAATATAATTTATTTCATAAATAAAATAATAATAAGTGTAGAGATACACGTTTAATAATATAACGTCTAAAAGTTTTGAAGTTATAGGAAACGAGGTATATGAACGAGGTTACTACTAATTTATCCCTCTGCAGAGAGAAGAAATTGGTAAATATTTCGATTTTTTATATATTCAACGTGTTTTGGGTGAGAAGTGTGGTTCATTGGAACCATTTACCTAACCATGAACTATTTTCTAAAAGCTCCGTGTATTATTTTTGGGCTAAATCCCAAAATAAATGTTTTCTTATAAGAAAGTCATGTCGCGCGTATATTATGCTTATGTTCTCCTAGGTAATCGTGTCGGCCTGGTGGCCAAGTGGTAAGGCGTCTGTCTCGTAAACAGAAGACCGAGGGTTCGAATCCCTCTCAGGCCTCTGAAAAATCCTTTTTTTCTATTCCATATGTTTTTATTTAAGCATTTGTAATAACACTCTTCCAATATTTTGTAGTAAAACAATTATTTCAACCGTATTTGGCATGAAAATCGGGGTCCATTTAAGTGTACATGCATGCTGCAATCTGCATGCTGCTGCACAAGCACTCTCTATCCCCCAACCCGCCGGATCTCCTGGCGTGTTTTCCAGTGGCATACTGTACCGGTAGCGGAGGTAAATGCTAAGCCATGCTTGGCTGGCATATGTGACATGTGACCTGTTAGTGTTGTTGTTGTTGTTATTAATTTTAATTGGCGTTGCATTCAAAAGAATATATTACGCCAAACATTACTTTAATTTTTTTATTTTCATAATTAAATTATCAAAAATTCAATTTCAAAATTAAAGAAAAAAAGAAAAACAAAAAAAAGAAAAACAAAATTCTGTCCAATACACTGGTCCACTCAACCTACAAACCGCTTTCTAAAGGTATAATCCTGCCAACCCGGCTATGTTTTAATAGCAGGCTGTTAGTGTTACTGTCACTATACATTATAATGTTAGCCAGGGGGTGTGGGTCACTCTCTTACAGTATAACCCCACCCTTGTCCATCAACATTTGATTTGAAGTAGACCTTGCACCTTTTACAAATAAAATAATTACACCCTTAATTTTTGCATAAATTAAAGGGGACCACCAGGCAAAGATTGAAAGAACAACATATAACTATATAATGTTTTGTGATATCAAATAGATACCCAACATTTTGCAAAGGGTTGTGAAATTCATAAACAAAGCAATTAATTTCCCCCACTTACGGAACCACTACTATTGCCATGGTTCCATACGGGCCAAACGCTTGCGAGTGCGCCAATGCTATTCACGCGTACATTCGGAGAGAATAGAATCCCGGGCGATTCGTTCGCTCTGCACACACTTAGTCTCGTAGTACATGTATACAAGACCCCTTAATGCATGCATGCTTTAGAATGGTGATGCGTTTTCCAATTACATGTATATATATTTTTTCTGGACACATATTTTTGTGAACTTGTTGATGGAATGAAAGATGATACCTTTCATTTATAAGGATAATATTTTTGGGTGGTGGTACCCTTTAGCCTAATGCTTAACAAAAATATGCATGGCTCAAAAATACAAAATATATATGCTGTATTTTTTTCCTGAATACGTTCCCATTCAGGCCATGATTGAAACTGAAAGTGATCTAAAGAAAAATAATTCACCCAATGAAACAACTAGCTGTTATATTTTGTTCTTCATGGATCGCCATCTCGGCACCAACTCAAAACACTGAAATTTTTGTCACACTTTTGTTTATGCGGCCGGACGCCAATTTATTTTAAAGTGATACCTGTAAAGTGTCAGATATTGCACAAAATGACATTTGAGACTTCAATCCTATATCAATATCATTGTAAAATACAATTGAAAGATTTGTGAAAGTTTGAAAGAAAATGAACACTGTTTACCTAGTGAAAAAAACGAATATTGAGTTCATATTTTATCACCGAATACTGATGGTCTGCCATACATTTGTCGCAGTAAATAATGATCCGTTTGAGATATTCGCACCCGTGTATGTTTACAGACGTAGTACAGAATTCATGGAATTTGCACTCGCTCGGCTCAAAGTTCAATCTCCGGAATGTTCTCCCGCGTGCTGCATGCGGACGTGTTCAGCTAGGACAATTGTACTTTTATCAAAAGCGTTGATCAACGCTTTTGAAATAATGAATTTCAATGATAATTATCTTCATACCAAAGGGACATTTGAAAAAATCTAACCCTATTTTATTCTTCTCTTACCATAAGCTAAACAACACGGCAGAAGAGAAACGAGGAAGCTCCAAGTATTTTTCGTGGAGTTAGACACTTTACAGGCATCACTTTAAGCCAGTCATGTAATTGGGAGGTAGCCAGTCATGCAATGGGGCCCTGCATGCATCATTAGTGACCGGCTCTGTCACTTTGGGTAATTCATCGGGAATATCAAAATTGAGATTGTTAGTGTTTTGAATTCTCTAGGATTTCAGCTTTAAAATGATATACAACTTGATAAGTATGAGTTTCTTGAAGGCTAGAAAAACGCAAATTAATAACATGGACCAGAGCCCCGTGATTTGTCAAACAACGGAGAAAATCGCTTCTAAAGTTTTGCATCCATTCAGAAAAGCATTCTCACACACCGAGCGAGAAGTTGAACGTTTCGCTTTCACCTTTCCGCTTTTCGTAATCGATCAGCAAACGAAATAATGCATGCACAGTTAAACTGTTATTCATCGGCCAATCAGCAATGCTTACGCCGGTATTACGTAATTGTACAAAGCCTCAGCCCTAAGTCTCAGTTGATCGACAAACTAGCATGTGCTGCCCTTTGATGTGCATGTATTACAACCGCGGTGTATTGTGTATGTACGTACCGCCATAACCCACCGCATCATATTCACCATACCGCCGCTGGTACCACCGGTAGACAAAAGAAAAGCGCAGTTTGATATCGTATGATATGGTACGCTGCACACGCACACTGCACACTTGCGGCATGCCCAGCGCGATTCAATGCGGTACCCATAGAATTATAAACAAACCAACTACTCGTTTACTATACAGTAAGTTAAATGCCGCGAACGCTTCCTGGAAATGTACAACACACGGACAATACAACTCTATTCAGGTTAGTCTGACCAATCACTGTACAGCTACAGTGCTTTCTTCTTGCAGCTCGCCGCGGCGGTACGGTCGAATCACACACACATAGCTGGCGCGTTCGTTTCACAATCGATCATGATCAGCCAGCGCGGATTTACTGAGTTTCTGGTCGAAACCGAAATGAAGGTTGCTTAGAAAAATCATTATTTACGGCATAAAAAATTAGATTAAGGACCTGAAATTTTCAGAGAATGTAGATGAAACATGTAAGTATCAAATCCCATAAAGTTAAAAATTTCAGCCAAAGACAATATTTTATGATTTTGAGGCTCTAAGTACTAAAGACCCATCCCGACTTTACACCCATTCTCTGGGAGCCGGTCTCAATTTAGAGATCTGTAAATTCTATTATTTTATTTCCAAGTACTTCCCTTTTTCCTTCATTTTTATGATCCATTATATATAATATATATACAAAAAAGAGGTGAACATTATTTTAATGGGAATAACCTTGTCATTGGATAATTTCCATATGAGTTGATAATTTCCACCGAAAGAGATATATAGTGAAACCTCATTACAAAAAGGACTTTGGGCCCATTTGATTAATTTGCTATATTAGGTAATATTAGATAACTTGTTACAGCTGGAGCTCGTTATAAAAAGGTTTCACTGGTAACTATAAGAAAAAAATGAAATGGAACTGAATATTTTGTTGTTGGTGAGGTGGGGGGGGGGGGGGGGGGGGGCTAATATAAATGAGGCAAATATGTAACCAGTTAATTGGTGTTGTTTTTGTTCTAATTGTATACAGGAGTTAATTGAATACAAGGGCAGCATTATCAACAAGACCAAATACAATCAAGAAGATGCCTTCCCAAGCCAAGAGACGAAGAGTTGGAAAACAGTCTGGTGGTGACTGTTCAGTGCCACTTCAAGGACAATCAACATCATCATTATCATCATCATCATCCAGCCAACAATGCAATCAGACATCTAGCAACCACCTACCAAGTGACACATCAAACCAGCAACCCAACAGTGACATTCCAACTCCTTCTGGAGATAACAATGTTGGTGAAACATTATCGAGCCAGCAATCGCCCAACCATATATCTACAAGTACAACTCAATCGGGGGACAACATTGCTGAATCATTCATCCGATTGATGACAGAAATGGTCAAAGAACTTGATCAGTTGAAGTTTGGTGATCCCGTGAGCTACATCTACAACCCGGTGGTGTATGCCAAGGAGACGCACGACTGCTTCATCAGGAAATATGGCAACTCGACCAAGTCGGTGCTCTTCCTGGGAATGAACCCGGGCCCTTGGGGAATGGGTCAGAACGGGGTAATTATATTCTGTGTTTTTTTTTGTGGGAGTATCATCTTGTGACGTCTCATATCTAGGAATGAATTTTCATTTTCAGTATGTGTTATTGTGTAAATGTGTAAAACTTGTCAGTGTTTAAGCAGGTATGCTCAAAGTGAAATATGGAGTTTTTTTTATACTGAACACATCTTTTCTGAAAATCATCTCACTTAATCAGTATTTTAAGTTTATATATATATACAGACAAAAAAATAAGTATGGGATCATTTTATTGATATATTGTTACATCTGTTTCATATGAGTGTATATATGGTCATGCGTCGTGAGGTCGCCTCCTTTTGCGTTACATGCCGTTTTGGGCTTCTGCGGGACAATGTTACAGTTGAGAGCAAATAATTTCTGAGGAAGACCCCCTACCCTATCAAAACTATACATTTTCTGAAAGGAAATTTCCCAAGAAACCCAAATGTGCACTCAGAAATATCACTAGGTGTACAGTTAATTGTTCATATTAACCAAAACACAAAATTTTGTTTACAGTTTTAGAGGTCAATATTTTCCTGATAACTTTTTCTAAAGTAGCTCTAGACAAGAAATTATGTTTTCATGCAGAGCAGACTTACATGTAGACCTTTACAGCAATATAATATTGTATGGGGTAAATTATATTTTTGCGGGAGATTTTTTAATTCATACTTCATGAATTTGTTTTGTTTAAAATAGTCAATAATTTTCACTAAGTAGGAGTCACTAGTAGATGAATGGAATATAGAGTAAAGCCTAAATATGATGAGCCATAATACAGTGTGATAAGAAAGCTTTAATTTGATACATTTGTAGTCTTAAACCTTTTCGTTTTGAAGATATTAACGTTTTTACCAAGAATTCACAAAATGTATCAGTCAAGATTGTGCCCCCATAGAGTCTGTACAGGAAAGTAGTGGGAAACCCCCAATTTTCTATGTTTGTGTTGATTTAATACAAATTTGATGTGGCAAAAACACTTTTCAATCACTTGACATTAAAGTTCAATGTTTTAGCTTTCATTTGATACCAACATTGTTGCTATACATCTAGTTTTGACAAAGTTATTAACGTTTTAAGAAAAATTGCGCTTCGAGAGTCAATTCCCCATAGACTTTGTACACGGGCGCCGTTTCCTGCTCCACCCTCCAGCTTTAACCTTCAAACGGCTGTATCTCGATCTTAAATAGAGGTATACCTTTGAAACTTTGCAGAATGATAGCATTTTGATATCCCTTTCAAATGATACAAAATTTGTTAAGAAAGGAGTTTTGGTTTTGAAAATATGAAGTAAAATGCAAAAAAAAATCCCCAAAATGTAACGGCTCCACCCTATTTGGAGGCGAGTTCATGACACGACCATATATAACATCGATAAGTAACTCTTGTGATTGCTGAATTTATTTCAGGTACCATTTGGAGAGACAAACTGTGTCAAGGACTGGATGAGGATCACGGGAAACGTTGGCAAGCCGCCAAGAGAGCATCCCAAACGAGTGATTGTCGGCCTCGACTGCAAGCGGAGCGAAGTGAGCGGAACGCGCTTCTGGGGTCTGTGGAAGGAGCTGTGCGGAACGCCAGAGAACTTCTTCCGGGAGTGCTTCGTCTACAACCACTGCCCTCTGGTGTTCATGATGAGCTCAGCCAAGAACATCACCCCGCCCATGCTGAAGGCGCACATGCGCGACCCTCTGATCAGCATATGCGACGATTACCTCTGCAGGCTGATCAAACTGTTGGGGGTGAAAGTCGTGGTGGGGATAGGGAAGTTTGCGGCGGAGAGGACCAAGAAGGCGCTGGCGAAGGGAGGGGTGGAGGGAATCCGGGTGGTCAGTCTGATGCACCCCTCCCCCATCAACCCTGCAGCGAACAAGGGCTGGGACAGAATCGCCAAACAGTCCTTGCAGGACCTGGACCTGATGAAGTATCTGAAATAGTTCTCTGGCTGACTGTTGACACTCGAGAAATATGTTATGCCTCCGCAGCAATGTGGACAGACTAAGCTCTAGGCATTATGTTAGTTCTTATGTACATCCTAGAATTGCTCTAGTCAGCAATGTTTCATGTACAATTTTCCCTATCTTAATGAACAGAGCAGCAAACAATCTTGGGCTCATACAATATTGCAGTTCTAACAATCTTTGCAGAACTTTGTTTACGTAATGACAGTCCCAGTCAGAGTCTCTGGACACATCATTGTCAGCACCTTGAGAAAGTAAATAACCTATTCGGGTCTGGTCCCGAAAACACTCCAGCTAAGCTAGTGTCAATGGAGAATGAATGTTTTACGAAAATCAAACTGGTTTAAATGTGTCTTTGTGGCTATCTCAGCCACTATCTTGTAAACCATGACATTTCAAACGGCACAATTCAGTTTCCTGTTAACAAGTGCAATAGGTTCATCAATAATAGGTATTTCCTATTTCTGATTGCCGTCATCGCAAAAATGCTCAAGTCAATTAATTAAGGTTTTGATAAGTTTTCACTGACTATTTTCATAAATGTTTGTAAGCTATGCACTGGATATACAGTAATATCTCTTTAACATGTATCAGGGAAACTGATCAACTGTACAAATATCAACATCTTGATACCATGTATTCAATCAGAAGACTAAGGATGGATGTGTAATGACTATTTTGGGGTAATTTTACTAGTGTGTAGTCTTGTAAATGGTAATTTGTATTGAATTATGCAGAAGTGGTTTCAGTATAGCCATTCTGAAATACATGCAGTGTATTCATGAATGTTTCTAACAAAGACTACATCTTACAATAATTGAAGTCCAAAGACACAACATTCAAGTTATGGAAATATATATAATTTAGATCTCAGTAATATACAAATATATACAAAATCAATTCATAAACAGTAAACATCTATAATCATAATACATGCTCTCCCAGTCCTGACTCGTGACTTCAAGGTGATGACAGTAATGCTTTGTTAGATAGTTCCAGTAATCATTTGAAATAAAAGGTAACCTTTAATACGCAAAATCATACAGTGGAACCTCATTATAATGAGAATCTTAGGACCAAGAGCATTACCATGTTACATCACGAAACTTGTTATATCAGGGTAAAAAACAAAAACAAAAACAGGAATATACAGAGCTTTGACTGGTCAGCAAAAAAACACCTTATTATAACAAGGTTCCACTCTGAAGTAGATATATCACAATGTTTTGTAGTTTAAATAAGATGACATTTATGAAATGATTACTCAATCCTCTCAAAATGTAAGTACTTAAACAGTAATTTAAATAATTGCACAGAATATAAAAGCAAGGTGTTACAATAATATATATCTCAAAGTACATCTCATGTACAGTGGAACCTCGCTATAACAAACACTTCATATTCTTTTACCCTGATAAAAAAGGTAATTTTTATATTCCAAAGTTTTCATTATAACGAGGTTTCACTGTACATCTTAGTTTTAAACAACTCATTAAACAACTCGTTAACGATGGAATGTTAAAAGTTAAAGGCTCATTTGGATTCTTTTAAGTTTTGTTTATACATGTGGATAAGATTTCATGAGGTGAATGGTTTCAATTTTGTATGCTTAGAAGGAAATGTCGGTTATTTTGTTATATTTACTATGCACAACAAAATGCAATGATTGTTTCATACTGTATGTGCTTGCATCACAATTGTTATGTATTCTATTTCATTTATAACACAAGAAAATTATGAATTGCCTTGCTGCCACATCAAACAGAAACTCTTTAATATTGTACCACCAATATTTTTATCTCAATTTTACTTTCACTATGCAAACTTAACATCTTGAATACATTTTGATGGGTTATTTTTCCTGAAGTGACATTTATTCTGCTTAATTTGCTTAGAATGATGCCTCATTTGTGAATACATTTGATGGTGCCAAATACACATGGTAGCATCATTCCCATGACATATGCTTCATTGGCAATTGCTCCGCTGTTAACCCAACAAATGTTTCTAACCCGTACCAAATCCCAGGGCTGTAGTCCACAAGTTCCATGTTCGAGTCCCCACCAAAAGAGCATGTTCCCATTTGTTTAACATTGTGACTCAGCTCCGAGTCAAGTCAAAAGCAGTCTCCGGACATGACTACAGCACTGCCGAATCCCTACTTCTAATATCATTATAAAGCGCATAGAGATGATTACCAATCATATTAGGCGCTATATAAATCAAGTATATTATTATTATTGACCCTAATGTTGCAATGTTGCAATAATCCCTTGGAGCAATTATGTCAACAGTAGCATCACAATATTTCAGCTTACCATTTTAAATACAATCTCATACATGTATGTTCTGTATGTTCACTTTAATGTTTGTACCTTTTACAAATAGAAATAAACATTTGAAATACTATCTAAGTGTCAAAGAATATTGAATTCTGTGTCGTATTCTTCTGCGATCTCGTCATCCGTCTTCTCCTCTAAGTGTAATTTCCTCCACCATGGTTGCCGTAGTAACAAGAGTTCTTCTCTGTGATTGGCCTGTGCCTTGGCTGCTATGGGTGCTGAGTGGCTGGTGAATGTGTAGACATCTCGGTTGGTTGCAACATCTAGCTTTGGTGCATCTATTCAAAACACGTAAAACATAAATAACTTACTCGGTTAACACTGACTAAGGTCAACTTATTTTAGTATGTACACAAACAGAACAATTTACTTGGTCACCAAAGAGAAGCAAGAAAGTTTGAGTGAAATTGGTAAATAAATGTTATTACAGTTAATAGACCAACATTTACCCAAATGAAAACTGCTGCCTTATATCATTCGACTGTGACATATTGGCTGACCTGCCAAATGTTTGCACATGAAATATTACTTTTTTCCATTCTTTGGTCGAAAAAAAAAAACACCTTCCCTAAAACTTTTTTTAAAAGCGCAATCCTCCCTAATCTGATGACACTTTATAAAACATGAATATGTTATATAACCTACTTGTTAGCAGGTCTGCATCAGTCTCTAGCGATGCAAGAAGAGCTTCCCTTCTCTGGTTATTCTTCCTCTGCTTTCCCCGGAAGGCACAGTATCTCGTCAGCATCTCTTGCGCTCTTACCCTCTTATCAATACTATCAGTCATAAAATAACTCAAAAGTATTTTACATTCTATACATACTTGTTAACAAGTCTGCGTCTGTCTCTAGCGATGCAAGAAGAGCCTCTCTCCTCTGGTAATTCTTCCTCTGTTTCCCCCGGAAGGCACAGTATCTCGTCAGCATCTCTTGCGCTTGGCGGTGTAGCTCCTCCTGGTCCTCCCGACTCATCACCTTGTTCTGAAATGATACCAAAATGATCACAATATTAGTTTGCTTGTTTACCTCTGTGTTTCTCTTGTATGTTTGCATGCAAGTATGTTAGTTTGTGTATTTGGTTGTTTGTCTGTTTACTGCTTCCTCCTGAATGCAAAGTATCTTGTCAGCATCTCTTGCACTTGGCGGTGTAGCTCCTCCTGACTCGTCTCCTTGTTCTGAAATGATACCAAAATGAGCACAATATTAGTTTGCTCGTTTACCTCTTTGTTTCTCTCGTATGTTCGCATGCAAGTATGTAAGTTTATCAGTTTATTATTTATCAGTTAGTTGGTTTATTTGTTTGTTTGTCTGTTTACTGCTTCCTCCTGAATGCAAAGTATCTCGCCAGCATCTCTTGCGCCTGGCGATGTAGCTTCTCCTGGTCCTCCCGACTCATCTCCTTGTGCTGAAATGATACCAAAATGAGCACAATATTAGTTTGCTCGTTTACCTCTTTGTTTCTCTTGTATGTTTGCATGCAAGTATGTTAGTTTGTGTATTTGTTTGTTTGTCTGTTTACTGCTTCCTTCCTGAATGTTAAGTATCTCGTCAGCATCTCTTGCGCTTGGCGATGCAGCTCCTCCTGGTCCTCCCGACTCATCTCCTTGTTCTGAAACGTCACCAAAAAAAAGTACAGTAATTATCAGTTTAGTTTGTCTATTTTGTCTATATGCATTTAGGCATGTAGTTAGCTAGTTTTGTTTGTTTGTTGATTTGTTTGTTTTAGTTAGTTAGTTAGATAGTTAGTTAGTTAATTTGTCATTTAAGTCATTTAATTCGTTAGTCAGTTAGTTGCTACAAAGGGCAACAAAATTTCATAATTTGTATTTAAACAAATTTATTTAGGGCCACTAGATTCAGGCTCCATGCCACTAAAATAGGAAAGAAATTTTTTTTTTTCTTGTCCGACTGGACCACAAGGAAAAGAAGATCAGTTCTATAAATGGTTGGACTAGAGGATTTACTCACCTGTCTCTTGTCCCGTTTCTCATCGATCTCCTTCTGCAGCTCCACCCTCCTGTCATCATCCAGGCCCGGAGGAGGTTGCCATAGCAACGGCTCGTTCCTCTTCTCTTCCTGCTTCTTCAGGAATCGTCTTGCCTGCAAGGGAAATATTCAACTTATTTATCAATTTGGTATTATGTTGTTGTTGTTTTGTTTTGTTTTTGTTTTTTTGTTTTTTTTGGGGGGGCGTACTTTTCAAATTAACCCTCATGGAAATAGCACTCTAAAACTTGTTATGCAGTGAACTCTATGTAAATCTACAGTGGCACTTCTATGGTATTATGGGGCTCTTTTTACCATTTTGGGGGCTACATTGCCCTGTAGTTGAACAACAGACAAATATTTGAGGAACATTTATACAACAATAATCAGCAACGAAAGACCAAAATATCTTTTTTAGTTTCCAGGAGAGGTGACTTGGGAAAGGCAAACTTACCATCAATTTTGTCCTTGCCTATATAAACCACAATTCTTTGCATAGGATTATGTACTGTTTACGACCCCAATGCCCGATGCTTTTATAGAGTTGTAAGATGTGGTTCTGCACATTATCAGAGTTACTCACATGTCTCTGGATGATGATGGCTGCCTTGACCTGCCTTGCCGATGCCTTCCTCAATCCTAGCTTGCGTCTCTCCAACACACCTCTCCATCTGGCCTGAATCCTTATAGCACTTTGGATTTGTGACAGTTGTAAGTACTTGTTAACATCACCTGAAACAAAAACAAAAACAAAGCAAAGTCAACTTTGTGCAAGATCTAGCAGTAAAAAATAAACATAAATCTTTGCTATCATGCTAATTAATCAGTTGGTCGTCATAAAAAAGTATGCGATCAAGCTAACATTTCCCTAAAACTCACTGCCATCTTACATTATATCTCTGCATCTGAGTAAGTTGAAAGTAAAAACATAATTTTTAGAACCAGTATATACAAACCTGGATGCATGGCGGTGATCATATCCAGCTGTTTCTGCCTCGTCTCCCTGATGGCTTTCCTCCTGGCCAGCAGGAGCTGATGCTCCAGCTCCCTCTGCTCCCTCTCATACTCATGCACTTGAGTCTCCTTCTCCTTCTTGGCCCTGCAGGAGAAAAGGGGGAAAGGGTAAAAGTTCAGTTGTATTGAACTACATGTGTACGTAATAAACACTACAACCTTGAAACTTCTATGAATTAATATTTTTTGTTAATGTAGACTATTCATTACATCCTCAATACTAGCTACTTTGAATCTTTATTTACTTACATGTAGATTATAACCAACTTGTATGTCAATTATTTTATTGATTCATGAATCAATATATTCAATAATTGATTTATCTATTCATTCCATCACTATTAATTTAATTAAAACATACACTTACCAATTGATTGATTGACTGAATGACTGAGTCAATAATTCCCTCATTCATTCTTTAAATACACTTGTCCATTCATTCACTTAAACAAAGATTGTATCAATTTAATCTGATATCTATTCTGATTTAATACCTGAATGATTTCTGTAGAGTTGCTATCCCCCTGTTGGCTCTCTTTAGCTTCTTCCTCTGAAGGTATCCCTTGTAGATCGCCTGAATGGTGATGGCTGCTCGATGTAATCTCTGCAATTAGATTATCAGAATATAATCAAAATATAATAATAAGAACGGTGGCTACTTTATATAGGACTCACATTCTGTCTTTCGACGCTTGCGAAGATCATTTTTTATGGCCCTTCGTCATCGGGTACACATTGCAGTCAATCCAGTATTTATGCAGTGCCAAGGAACCAGCTTCAAATCCTCTGCAATCAGACGAAGACGTCTTTAATTAATTTAGTGCTGAATCATTGAAATACTACTGATTTTAATATGAAATACATACATGTACTACTGTTAATAACAGGGTTAACACAATAATGAGAAAACAAAGGAAACACAGATAATACCATTCCCTATTCAATTGTGATTATAAAATGGAATGTTATGACATTATATCGGATTCCTGACAGTAATGAGTCAATTAACCCCTTGCTTGTTAGGAACCGGGTGGGTATGTACAACGTCTATGAGGAATTCAAAATCTCGAAGGGAACGAGTTAAGTAGCAAAAGCAGACTTGCAGTCATCTTCTGTCCTGGCAACTTAAATTATACCACTTGTTTTTAGTTGAGTATAATACATGTATAAAAGTAATGCTGTTAGGTAAAGAAAAAATCCCGGTTCGTTCTCGGATCGGTAGAATTCAAAAGTCATAACGGGATCTCGGATCGTCTCGGTTCTCGGAAAAAATAGTATTGGAATTTGCTCTGAAAAAATGCAGCGTTGTAGACTTTATCTTTCTTGTTTTATTAGTACTTTCTAGTACTAAAGACGTATGCAAAAACAAGCTCAGGCTCAGACATGCTGATCGCGCACTTGCATCTTGTACGTCCATGTCTGCACGTTGTCACTGAACTGAATACGGTTAAAGAGAGAGACCATGATAGAAATGTCTTACAGATAGAAATGTCTATAGTAAAGATTATGCATGCAGGACTCTATAGACTGGGGAAACGGAGAGAGAGAGAGAGAGAGTTTTGACATGTACATACCAGGATAGTGCTGCCCCCATCGTAGAATTTCACCAATAAAATAATAAGACATACAGAGAAGGAAATAGGGAGAGAGGAAAGAGAGTCTGGGGTGGTGAGTGTATGGTGGGCTGGAGACAGCAAGACTAGTTTGTGTGTGTGTGTGTGTGTGTGTGTGTGTACATTGTGTGCAAAGTACTATACTGGACGCTGGGGAAACACTACACACAGCCATACTTCTCAGCTCAGTCATAAAACCAGGCCCTAAATATTCACACAGATATTATACTGTGACACTATAGGACCCATTATACACTCACGTATGTCAATGCACAGCAGTATTCTAGCAGAGCTTTGCACCCTGATAAAAGCTAAACCACGCCCTTTATTTTACACCAGGCCAATCACGTCACTGCACAGAATTCTTATTTTCCCTCTCTCTCTTTCTGAGCTCTTTCTCCTTTTCTCTCTTAAATTCTTGGCCATGAGCCAGTACAGTGCAGCTAGCTAGCTGATGTGCATATCATGGTTGTTGTTGTAATTCAAGCAGCAGACATGCATGTACTACATTTTATTTATCATTTAGGTCAAGTAGTATGCGCTGCTGGCAATCGATTCGCTATGAAAATGTGAAATAGGAGATATTTTTAACACATGCTATACTATCCGAGATTTTCTACCGAGAAAATGTAATTCTCGGAATCGGATCGTTATCGTCTCGGAAGCGATTACCGCCGGGAAATCGGATCGTTCCCGGATCGGATAACAGCATTATATAAAAGGGCAACTCAAATTGAAAATAACATGTACAGTCAAACCTGTCTTAGTGGCCACATCTCTACAGCAGCCAACCTGCCTATAGTGGCCACTAAGAGCAATCCCTTGCAGAGAAAACTAGTGTTATGGAAACCTGTCTATAGAGGTCATCTGTCTACGGATGACCACTTGTCTTGTTTTCCTTGGGTGGTCACTATACACAGGTTTGACTGTAATTTCAAACAGAAATTAGGCAAACCAACTATTTTGGTGAAAATTGGGACATATAGTTTAAATTATATCCTACATGAATGAAATCCTGTTCAGTGATTGGTCTACATAGCGTCATGTGACCAAACATAGTAATGCCCATGGAGAAAAATGTGCTATGCGTGACGTCATTCATGGAATAGTAAATGCTATTCCATGAATGACGTCATAGACGCCCGGTGATCATATTGAGCCCATAGAGATGCGTGTTATAACAGTTCCCTGCGAGCAGAGGTCTTGTTTTAGCTCGCGAAAGATGCTCGACGAGATTTCCCAAAGAGTAATTAAAAAGAAATACAGAATATTTTCACCCGTGAATATCAATAAGTTCCAAAGAATATTCTAGAGATGCATTTCATGTATAACGTAGCGGTATTCGAATTTTAACATTCCGACAATGGTGCACATTGTGCATCGTTGTCCTTCTGTGGTCGTGACACTAATTCGTCATTCAACAATCAGCGGTGTGCATTGCACTGCACTGCACTGCACTCGCTGTATGTGTAATGTACGAATAACTATTTTCCCCATTCAATTACACGTGTACGTAAAGCGGGTAAATTATTCACTTTGATGCGCACGTTTTGCATTTGGGTGCGCATTAGTTGTTAATGCGCATAACCATGAATGGAAAGATAGCGCAATACGCGCTCTGCGCTAGGACTGTTGCGCAAAGGGGGTCAGTGTCACAAACAGAACATAGTAAGTGCAGTGATGGTTCCATGATCAATGGTTTGTTTTCCTTTATATTATACTTTAATTTAATTGAAATCATTTATTTTTGCGATGATTATCATTATGCGAAGGATATAAAACAAATATATCATGCACTATTTCGAGCCACTAGTGAAATTATGGATTCCTCGGTGACAGAAAAAGCACTATGTTCTTCGGGTCTACGACCCTCAAAACATAGTGCTTTTCCTGTCACCTCGGAATCCATAATTTCAACTAGAGGCTTCAGTGCATGGTATATTTGTTTAATATTCTGACCTGCAACTCAGCCTGTTGTGCCGACCCTGCATCCAGTAATGTCAGCAATCTCTTCAGATCTCGACCAAAACCTCTGCCTGTCCACCGACTCAGCAAAGGTCTCAAACCCCTAAATGGATAAGGTGGCACACATGATTAGAATAATCATTATGTAAATTCATGTAAACATTAAACTTAGATTTGAGATTGATATACCCCTGATTGTTCATCTAATCATCAACCCCCTAAACGAACAAGTTATGTTAATGATATTAATAATAATAACTTATATTTCTTGAGAAAATGAGCACCAATCAATTCTTGCTGGCATTTAATACAAGAGACCTTGAGTCAGACAAATAGTCCCCATCCAAACTCATTGACTAGCAGCCTGGGACTATTGGATCCTTTGTAATGTATGATGCTCTATATAATACTAAAAATGGAACACTATTTATAGAAATAAGAAATAATGTGGTTTTTAACATCTCATTTTCAACACAAAAAAAGATAATGGATTAAAGGAACTTAGCTTTCGATCCTAGCAGCATCTTTTTCAAAGGCTAAAATTATTTAAACAAGCAGGAGAACTTACTTGTATCTGGTATACAATAGTTTGATCAGCGGTCGGTGGACATCTGCAATGTTAACCAGAGCCCTGGTCGCTGCAGCTCCAATTTCCGCATCATTGAACGCCGACAGCTTGAAAATGATTTCATCGAGCAGACTGTGGACCACCTTTTCATCTAGGGTTTTTCAGAACAACTCTGCAAAGAGAAAATGTTAAAACCAATTCAGTCATGCCGCATCATACACAAATTTCAAAAGCCTTAAATGAAATCAACCAATTGAATAGTAATAAACTTGAATGAAATAAACTGCTGCCTCTAGTATGCCAAAAAGTATCACACTAATTCTTATGCATGCCACCATCGGTCTCCCTCTACTTCTTTTTGTTGTTGTATGTATCCTGATAATACCTGCTATAAATTCCTCATTCCTGATGATGTGTCATAAGAGTGCACTGTTTTTCATTTTTTTGCTTTCTTAACCCATTGTCTATAGGAACCAGGGCCCAGGGGCCCCGATTACGGACTAGCGACATTTACCATGGTAATTAGCATCATTGGCTCTAACTCACCAATGTCAATATGCTAGGGTATCATACAAATCAGCAGAACGTAGCAGAGCATACTGATACATACCACCAATACTTATTCAACCATAAAGGATTACACAAGTATATCTAGAGATCAGTGGAACTAGGGCTGGTCCAGGGTCATGATCGTGCTCTCGGCCACAGGTGGGTCTCGTTTAACTCTCTGGGGATTGCAAAATCTAGTAGGGAACCTGCTAGTATAAAAAAACAATTAATATTTCCATTTAAATTGCCAGGAGATCAAACTTACGAGTTGACTCTGACGGCACTCTGAATCATCCCCAGGAGCACAATGCTGGTTTCTCTGTCGTCTGTGATCAACATCTGTAGAAGGTAGTTGGACCGAAGTACTGATGACAGAAAAACAAAAAGAGCATTGAATAGTCAGACCACTTATTCTCTTTTTCTTTGCATCTCAAATCAAGCTTAGCTTTTTTTTTTTTCTCCATTCATGATTCTTATGTTATGTGTTTTTTTTTTCAAAACAAAGTCGGAGATGAAGGCAATATTTACATAAACATGAAGTGTATATTATTGCATCAAATCCAATTACAAGATTATACCACAGGCTAGTAAAGTAAAATCTAAGCTTGCAAAATCTTGACGATATTGACAAAAATTTCATGCCAAAAGTTTCAAAATCAATTAGTTCTCCTGGTATTATATCAAGCTTGATTGATAGGATTGAGTGTCATGAAGAAAGAAAATATAATTATTTAAAGGGTACCACCACCCAAAAATAATATTCTTATTAAAGAAAGGTAACATCTTTAGTATTCCATTCCATCAACAAGTTCACAAAAATATGTTTCCAGAAAGAAAAAAAAAATAATTGGAAACGCATCACCATTCTAAAGCATGCGTTCATGCGGTCTGAATTACGCAGACTGCTATGTGTGTGGTGAATTGCAACGTGTGCAGAGCGAACGAATTGTTTACAAACGTGCGCGTGAATAGCATTGGTGCACTCGCAAATAGTTGGGCCCGTATGGAACCAGGAAATAGCAGTGGTTCCGTAAGTGGTGGTAATTAATTGCTTTGTTTATGAATTACACAACCCTTTGCAAAATGTTGGGTATCTATTTGATATCACAAAACGGTACCAAAACATACACTGGGCCCAAAAAGAAACTTATATTTTTTCACATGATCATATCTTAATATCCTGTGCATCAAAATTAACCAAAATGACACACAGGGTTACTTAAATACTCTACTCTAAACACATGTCAGTAATCAAGCAGTTGCCCAACTGACCACAACCGCAAAAAGCACTGACATGGAACAACTTCCGGGACCACATGTCACAGTATAAGGGACAATCCGCATGTTAATGCACACACTTAGAGCAGCTATACGGGAAGAGAGGAACAATCTCCCCATAGCCTGTATCAGAAACCTGGTGGACAGCATGTGTAGCAGATGCACTGAATGATTCCAAGCACATGGTGGACACACCCACTATTGATGTCTGTGTTTGGGTAACTGACATTACCTTAATTTCAATTTGTTTTGACTTCCTCATCTGCCTTAAACTCTGTTGCCAAAATGTCCAGGCTGTGACATGTGATACAGCTAACGGTTCCATGTCAGTGCATTTTTTGGTTCTGTCAGTAAGGTAACCGTTTGGATATTGACATGTCATTGGAGTAGGGTATTTAAGTAATCCCATGTGTCATTTTGGTTAATTTTCATGGACAGACTTTCAAGATATGACCATGTGAACAAATATAAGTTTCTTTTTGGGCCCAGTGTATAATAATGTGTTGTTCTTTGCCTGGTGGTCCCCTTTAATACCATTGGCGGTGAGAAAGACATGGCCACTGTAGAGCCACTGCAGTTCGTCAATGACTTCCTTGAAATTCTTGATCAGGTCATCTTTCAGTGTGAGAGTCTTTTCGGGGATCTTGACGTATCTGTGCTGCATGTTTCTGCACAGGATGAGCAGTCTTTCAGATGCCTCCGGCAGGAAGAGGGCATGAAACTCGTGGGAATCTGGTGGGTCAAGGCCGACGGAACAACGACTGATAAGGTAGAAGATTTAGCAAAGAATCAGATAAAAATTAGTGATTAAGGAAGGATGAAGATTAATATGAGTAGTCAAAATTGCTTTTAAAATGTATCTGTGTTGCATGTTTCTGCATACATGTAGGATGAGCAGTCTTTCAGTCGCCTTTGGCAGGAAAATGGTGTGTAACTCGTGGGAATCTGGTGGGTCAAGGCCGACGGAACAACGTCTGATAAGGTAGAAGAAAGTAAATAATCAGATACAAATGAGTGATTACGATAACAAACAGGTAAAATAATGAGTGATCAATAAATTTCTTCACGATACTATTCATAGTTCATGTTCATAAATCAAATAATTATACAAAATTTGTAAAGTTCATACCGTAGTTGCTGGAGAACCTGGCCAGTCACACACAACACAGTGCGCCATTGACTTTGTACACGCACCGTGCGCGGTGGCCGGGTTCTCCTGCACTGCGATAAATTGAACCTTCGTACGTAAAATCGCGCCTTGCGGAAACCAGCTTTGCCGTTGAGCGATAATTTTTTATCAGCGAAGGCACCACGATATTGCGATCCAAGTGGTGTAAGTTTCTACCGAAATGAACTACTGAGCGTCGATTTACAAAAGCGAGATAAAAATTGAAATCTCAAATTATCGTGAACAAAATAAAAAATAACAAATTTTGGAGTATAAAGACTGACTTTCAAGCGATTTTCTGGATAACCAGGAGGACTACAGAACAGCAAGATACATGTATTTTATGAGCAATATGCAGATAAATCGTTTGATATAAGTTTCGAATCGCATGTTCAGTGCATTCACGGCAAATCTAATTTCAAAGTCAGCCCTGTCCTTTTTGTGGCCAGGTTCTCCCCCCGGCCAGGTTCTCCAGCAACTACGGTACTTGACACATTTATTTTTCTTCCTTTACAGAGACAGCTTAATAACATCTGAAGATAGAAATGAGTTTGTTCCTTCTTTACATTTTCTATGATTTTTCTAGCTAAATGTTTTAACCTTTTTAAAGGAAGTTAATTAAAGAAAGTTAATAATATATATGTTGGTAAGTTTGCTTTTAGAAAATCACATTAAAGTCATACCTGTAAAGTGTCAGATATTGCACAAAATGACATTTGAGACTTCAATCCTATATCAATATCATTGTAAAAACAATTGAAAGATTTGTGAAAGTTTGAAAGAAAACGAACACTGTTTACCTAGTGAAAAAAACGAATATTGATTTCATATTTTATCACCGAATACTGATGGTCTGCCATACATTTGTAGCAGTAATGAATGATCTGTTTGAGATATTCGCACCCGTCTATGTTTACACACGTAGTACAGAATTCATGGAATTTGCACTCGGTCGGCTCAAAGTTCAATCTCCGGAATGTTCTCACGCATGCTGCATGCGGACGTTCTCAGCTAGGACAAATGTACTTTTTATCAAAAGCGTTAATCAACGTGATTGAAATAAAAGATTTAAATGATAATTATCTTCATACTAACGGGACATTTGAAAAAATCAAACCATATTTTATTCTTCTTTTACCATAAGCTAAACAACACGGTAGAAGAGAAACGAGGAAGCTCCAAGTAATTTTCGTGGATTTGGACACTTTACAGGTATGACTTTAACATAAACAAATGTTGAAGTCTAAACTCTAAACATACGCAAGAATCTTGGATAAGGCAGCGGCGGTGTTCCATTTGCCGTGTATGACAGAGAAGTCTTGCTTCATAGCGAGGAGGACACTCTGTAGCAGCTCATAGTTCCAGATCTCCTTCTTGATCTTCTCTGCTCGCTGTGATCCAGGGACAACGCTGTCAAGTATATCTGCAAGGAAATCAGACAAATGAGATAAATTGAATGTGTATATAAATTAATTCAAAATCACCAACAGATGCACTGTTAGTTTTATACAATTGTTAGTAAAAACTTTTTGAGTTTGTTATGTTTATTCAATTGCAAGTTATGAATATAATGACCCTGGATTCTTGCATTATCTATCTCCACTCTAGCCTCTTCCCAATCCCCCCCCCCCCCCCCCGCCACATCCACACAACAAAAATAATCACAACCGCAGCAGCAACCATAACAACAAAATGGAGTGATCGTGATCAGTGAAATCAGTCATGTCAATCAAATAAAAAGATTTTTGAATTTGTATTTGAAATTGAATAAGCAAAACTAACTACTTTGTGCCCTCCTTCATTACAATAATTCCCCCACTGCTAGTTACTTATATAGGCTCCTTATACAAATGAGTACCTGTTGTTGCGTTTATAGACAAACAAACTTCAACATTATGTCATTATTTATTACTTTTTAGTTTCTTTAATTTTAAACATCAATCATCAATTCATGAACATGATTATAAACATCCTAAAAATTAACAGGCCAATGTCGTAAGTTGACTGTGGTAGTATGATCAGCCTAAACTATATTTGTTTAAGTAAGATTACAATCATATCCAAATAATAGCATTTATTTCTTGCCGGCCGTTCCTGCACCCCTACAAGACAAGGGGTTAACAGCATGCTACATTAACTGCCGTTCCTGACTGGACCAGATTGGACCAATTTATCACACAAATTTCAGTATGTGGGACTGTACAAAAATAGATAATTTCAAAACATTACCTTGCAGGGCGAGTAAAAGATTAGGAACATTCTTGTCTGTTGTTTCTGCCAAATGTGCTGCTAAGTCTTCTACTCTTTTGTCCTCAAGGGGGTCATTAGATGCCATCTTTCATTAGAAATCTGCAAATTTAATATCAGAATTAAAGAGCCCTCCGTCTGGAATTTGTAGCCTCGTTCATATAACAGTCATCTCAAAATTATTAGATTTCTTTTGATTGATTTATAAAATTACACTCGATCCAACATTTAATTATCTTTCTGTAATTAAATATTTTTAATTTAATTTACGCATCTACATTTTTTACAAATATGTAAAATAAGAAATTTGATATGAGATTGATTGACTAACTATTTTATTGCATAACAGATCAATGCCCGATGCATTTACATGCAAAGCAGAATTGAGAAGTTGTGCCTACTTTCTACTCAATTATGATGTGGTAAAGCTGTGTTTTATTCGACATTAGAGTTTTATTAGTGAGAGAAGACTTCCTAGACTGAATATAACTGAATCAGGTGAGCCACACTATTCACTAACTAGTAGTAGTATGACATTTTTAAACCATTTCTAATAATTTTCATTAAAATTAAATTATTATTTATTTGACAATTACTGTTCATTGATTGTTGCATCATGCATACTCATTTTCATAATAGCATTTTCATCATTTTTCATTTATTGATTTAAAGTGTCAACTAGTTATTATTATGATCACTGCACTGGCGTAGATCATTACTTAATAATACCTATTGTTCAGCGGGGGATGAATGAATAGATTTTGTCGATTTTATCTTATTAAAGTTATTAAAGTTATGTGACGTTTGTCATGTTTGTCCTTGATAATGATATTGTTTAACTTTATACAGTCAATAGTAGATGGGTGTTATTTTAGTAGATGGGTGTTATTTTACCAGGGCTTGGTATGCATGACTAAAAAGAACCCATATGCTATTTGATTTGTAAAGCGCATTGGTTCTTTTACGAAAAGTTTTAGTCATGTATGCCAAGACCAAGTCGTGATCATGGGCACGTCATTGAAGAGAATGCCACTAAGTTTATATCAGCTTCCACTAATGTAACCTTTAGTTAGTGCTGTAACTGACCTTGATGATCGGATCGTTTGATCGGATCGGCAAAATTTTATCGATCTTCAAAATCGGATCGATGATCGGGATCGGATGATCGGTTAAAAAAAAAAAAAAAAAAAAAATCGTTTTTTTTTTCTTTGGAAAATGCATCCCCAAAAAACACATTTTGGGAATATAAATGAATACCAAAGCAACATATATCCATATTAATAAGCCCAAGGTAATCTTGTACGGGTATGCTTTCATTTCAAACTGATTACCTCTTCTTTTACAAAATTACTCACGCCGATTCTGAGCTTAGTCCCATGTGATTAATTTGGCGTAACCTTTCAGAAACACATGGGACTAAGCTCAGAACCGGCGCAAGTAATTTTGTAAAAGGAGAGGTAATCAGTTTTAAATGAAAGCATACCCATACAAGATTACCTTGGGCTTATTCATATGGATATATGTTGCTTTGGTATTCATTTATATTCCCAAAATATGTTTTTGGGAATCATTTTCCAAAGAAAAAAAAACGGATTTTTTTTTTTTTTTTTTTTTTTTTTTTTTTTTTTTTTTTTTTTTTTTTTTTTTTTTTTGCCGATCCGATCTTCCGATTTTTTTCTGCATGATCGGAAATCGGCAAAAACGGTCCGATCATGTATGATCGGATCGTGATCGGCATGCCGATCCGATGATCGGTTACAGCACTACTTTTAGTTTTTGTAAGAACAAAAATTACCTTTTTTGTTTTTTTGTAATTTTAGTCTTAGAGATGGTATGAGACTAAATAAATGATTTGTTATTTTCTTTTTAATACTTCTGTCCTCTTTTAGGATTTTGAGACTGATGCTCTGAGGTTATTTCATCTACGTCTTCAAACTTCCAAGCAGTCTACAATTTCAGCCTCAGGATGTCGACAGGAAAGAAAGTTGCCGACTTCCTCTACCGAGGGTTCACGCTGTCCATGATCACGCTGACTGTGTACGGGACCGTCATACTTGGCGTGAGGTTCAGAAACATGATACATGAGCGTAAGGAACGACAGGGTGCAAAGGCTCTTTTGGCGGCAGCAAATCTGGACACGGAGACCAACGCGCCAGCCGAGGCTGTCAACACCTAGCTGCTATATTTTCTAAGATGAACTTGAACATGGACCTAGGTCTAGGACCTAGTCTTTGGAGCTTTTCCAAGATGAGCAGTGAATGAGTCTCCATTGTGTGTGGATGATGGAATCTAAGTGGATGGAATGGTCCATATGCAGGTTGAATGTCCAGAGTGGAGCAAGTCCATTCGCTAAAAAGAGAACATTTGTGACCCTCTGACCTCTGTTTGGTCACTTTGGGTTTAATAAGAGCTTGTAAATTGTCTGATTTCACTTGTTATCAAGTACATGTAAGATTTCATACTGATATGATTTAGGTCATAGAAAACTGGTTAGAATAAATGTTTATGTTGATCATAAATTAAAATTATTTGCGCTGCAATTATGTCAATCAATTACCGTATCTCATTGAGAGTATTGATTTTAAAATGTTACATCCTAATTTCAGTTGGCTTAGTACAAATAGTAGCACGCCATTCAAAAAGAGGAAATCTTCAAAAGCTCTCTTAATAGATTCAAAATTAAATTTTGTATTATATTTGAAATTATGACCTCTCGATGAACATATTTTTGAAGTCAGTTTGCCTTGTCTAAGAAAAAAAAGGGGCTCCAATTTTTAATTTGGAAAGGCTTTGTGTAGCTTAAAACTCAAATTTATATAGCAATTCAAAACCTACTTCAATTTGTACAAATTTATATAATTCAGCTACATGCATGTTCGATTAGATTGAGCAAATAATAAGAATGAATAGCTAAAATGGTGGTTCGATCCTAACAACCTGTTAATTCAAACAAATGTGTATCCATACCAAATGTCGTTTGCATTTAGCTTTGTACAAAAGCAATGTCCTTATAATGCTTACTTACAGTGTAACCTCGTTTTAACTATGAGCTTGGGACCATAAAATTTTACCTTGTTATATCAGCTATCTTGTTATATCAGAGTGAAAAAACAAAAGAATGTTTATAACTTGTCCAATAATTTTTTTTGTTTTTTTTAGAGCTCTTTAAAATATATAATGAGGTTCCGCTGTATTCCTTTTTTCACTTCTAATTATTAGGATCTGATTTTTGTCATTTCCACAATTCCACACCCTACTGTAAAAAAAGGGACAGTTTTGCCAGAAAATGACATGATTTTGCCTGAATGTAACATGATTTTGCCTGAAAATGATATGATTTTGCCTGAATCTGACATGATATTGGCTGAAATTGACAAGGTTTGCCCGAATTTCAGGTGCGTTTTGCCCGAATATGGCCATTTTCAAAACTTCAGGGGGGGCTGCAGCCCCCAGCCCCCCCCCCCCCCCCCCCCCCATCGCCTCCTACGCCTATGATGTAAACTGTAACTTGGTGCAAGGAGAAAGAGTGCACCTTTTGATGTGAATTGTAAAAGATTGATATTGCAGAATAAGAATTGCAAATTATGAAACTTTATATCAGATTCTATTGTCATTTTTTGTCATCAAACTTGGAACTTGGAAGCATAGGTTGTATTTTCAAAGCGATGGAGAGAATAGTGACTTTGGGGCATTCTCCTCCCAGACATGCCTACAGCATGACTAAAAGAAAAAGGGTCCTTTAGTTTATGAAATTGAATAGAGCATCCGTTCTTTTAGTCGTGCTGTGGGCACATTTTTGTTGAGAATGCCAACTTTTGTGAATGAATGGTATGTTTACGCTGATGTAAATTGTGTATCAGTGTGTTTGTTCATGTGTAGACATGTGCTTAATGTGTGTGTGACAGTGTGAGTGTGTATGTGTGTCAGTCTGTGTAGGTGGCGCATGTGTTAGTTTAACATGCCATGTTTTGTCAGTTTGTGTGTTTATTTGTGATAAATAATCTAAATCATTACTATAAAGATTAAAAATCAAAATATTATATTCCTCATTATTGAGCCCGTTTGAATGGTTATTTTTCAGAGAATGACAAACGACGAAGAGTAAACAATTTTTAAAATGAAATAACCCCCAATTAATTACCCCACCCCAAAACATACACACATACACGCACACTTTTTTTTAAAAACTGATTTGTATTCCACATTATAAGCATATAACATTTACAATTGAATAAAACATGTCCAATGTTAACATCTTATTCATAAATAAGGAACAGAAACAATTACTGTTTAATGAAAGATAAAATAGAAATGATTATCTTACATTTTTTTAAATACAAATCGAGTGTATATTCAATTCACAGAACCAATGAAATAAGCATAACGGAGGTTATAACAAAATAACTAAGACATGCTACTTCCTCACGTCTCTTGTACCCCCCCCCCCCCCCCCCCCCCCCCTTTAGGCTAAGAGAAACCCCATCCCCACCCAAGCACCTTTTTTCCCCCTCTTATCTCCTTTCGTGTTTTTTTTTAATAATCTTTAGTGACTTTCTTTTTCCATTTTCCAATACAAAAACAAACAAAAAAATGCATATTAACAAGACTTCTATACACGGGTAAGAATATTACATAGTATCACATAGTATCGATACAAAAAAAAGACATTTATACATTTTCAAAGTGAATAATTAAATGTCATATAAAACTATCATAAATGTTATAAATCTTAACCAAACACAATGAACAGTGCATTCTTTAATATAATCAGTCACATTTGCAAGTCTCATTTACCAATTATGAAAGGTGGAGGAAAAGGAAAGATTTTGCAGTTAAAAAACTTATCCCCTTCCCCTAATACACCCCTGCACACACACCCACACACACCCTTACACATACATACCCAGCAAACACAAAACGTTTACAAAACGTTTTTATTAGGTCCCGTAGGTCTTCGTCTTTTCATGAACCTTTACAAAAACGTTTACAAAACGTTTTTATTAGGTCCCGTAGGTCTTCGTCTTTAATGAACCTTTACAAAACGTTTACGAAACGTTCTGCTGGTCCTTGCACTTGAAAGCAAATACATGAAAGGTTTTTTATTGGTTTTTTCTAACGTTTTAAACAACGTTCTAAAAACGTCCATTTGGAACGTTCTAAAAACGTTTTCAACCTTCCACAAATAACGTTTTTAAAACGTTTTCACAGAACGTCCAAATAACCAACTTTGAACCTGTTTAGAACGTTCAGAAAACGTCCAATTGTTAGTTGGGTACACAGTACACTGTACACACATACATGTAGGCACACATACATTTATCTTGAGTATAAAAACTGTATATAAATTATTATGGAGAAAATAATTTGTCATGCATCAAAATGTACTGATTAATCGATCAATTATTTATCATTATGTACATCTGTCCAGAGAAAGTAACACATTTTAAGCAACACATAGGCACAACACCTAAAACGTGGACAAGGTGTTTTAAATATGGAGAGGGGAGATTCCCTTCTGAAAGAACTACGTGTACAATGAACAAAACTGAATGTGCCAGCTGATATGCACAAAACAACAACAACAACAAACTTCTTTTGTAAAATGTTACGTGCAATCTTGGCCGTGATTGGTCGTGACGTTGCGCGCTCCAACTCGCCCATTATGACGTAATAATGGGGCGCGTTCATTGGCTGTGTGTTGTCTAGATCTTGGCTGCATCGAATTGCAATGTTACACACTAAAACTGCGTCTGTACTTCTGTAGCGTATTAACTCTTCAAATCATTCTAGCAAGAGGCCTACAATATAAATAGAAGATGGACATGACTTTAAAGCTGTAAAGCTTGACATGACATCCAAGGGATGACATGAAGTGAATAGATGGTTGGTCATTTTGACCGTGCAACAACACTCAAATCACAGATGAATAAAGTAATTCTTGTTTGATATCGTTCGAATAACTTGAAAAAGAGTAACGACTAAATATGGCTTCAAACAATCCATATCAGGTAAGATGTAAATTTCAATTTGAAATAAAATTATATTCGATAAGAATTTAATTATATTCATTTTTTTGGCCCATATATAACGTGAGATGTCAAGTTCAATTTGAAATAAAGGATAAATTCGATAAGAATCTAAATTAAATTAACTATTAAAATGTATTATTTTCCCGACATTTTCTCAATTGTTTTATTATTATTATTATTATATCGATATCCCGGCATGGATGTATTGACTCTGATGATTTGATGATCTTGTGATCTTTTTCGTTTATTTATTTATTTTTATTATGGAAGTAATTCACCGGGCAACAAATTGAAGCATGTTTGTCAGACAATAAGTCCTAAATTTTGCTTCAAATTCAAACTGAGGAATTATACTGAAAGTTAAAATTATGTTTATTACCCAAATCACTCACAGACTCGAAGAGTTGCGGGAGTCACAGGCGGTGACATACTCTTCGAAGACTTCAATTTCTCACTCCAACAACAAATGAAACTGGTCGACAATCTTCAAGAGGCGCTCGGAAATTATAAGACTGCGTTGAGAGGTATGAGGACGGGACAAGCGGGGGCGATATCTAATGTATTTTTTTTGGTACAGGGGTTTTACTCCTCTTACAAGAACCCTAATTAACCATACATAGCTCAAACACTGTTGTCCCTGACCCTTACCCTACCCTCCTATATCACCAAATTAAAAGACAATCTGTACCGCAAATAATTTTGCAAGCGGGGATGGGGTTAGGTAAGGGATCGGAGGACGCACGCAAAATGGCAATCTTACATACAAATTAAGGTACAAACGCTCTAATACTTCCAATAGAATTATAATTGTGTCTCTCATATGTGACATCACTTGTTGTCGATACCCCCTTTTCGGCCCCCCTTTTTAACATACCAGGCATATCCGGCTTATTCCAATATATTCAATATATGATTATGTAAAGCAATATTTTCAATGTATTCAATATGGTTACATAAAGCAACATTTTCAATATATTCAATATGATTATGTAAAGCAATACTTTAAAACTAACATAATAGGGTATCGGTGTATTAATCCCCTTGCCAGGGTCCAAAGAATGTATGAAGCACCTCAACACATGTCTAGCAGACTTCTACGAGGATATTTGGCCAAAGCATCGTGAATTCACCGTAGCAATTAAGGTAGGCATGAAGTATATTTCTCACTATGTAGCAATAAAAAACATTTACATTTTTGTATCAATATATTATTTTTGTGTCAATGCTGTAACATACTATATATAGCTTTGTTAAAAAAAGCTTATCTTTTTATTTGAATTTTCGTGTATACCTGAATTCACTTTTAATGTTGTATTATCATCATTATTACATACCGCTGATACTTTGTATTTAGAGAATTCCTTAATATATTTTTCTGGCAGCAAACGAATTATTTACATTTCTTGATTGATTTGCGAAAACACGTCTTATAATTTATCGTCATTTGAATATGTCAGTCCCGAAATATCAACAATTTTTAAAAATAAATATTATACGTACACTATTTCTTCCGACTGATTTTTTTCTTTTTCAGGACAGTAATGCAGTGTGGGATATTTTGACCCGTTATACACACGAACTTGAGGAACCAATTCGTCGGTACAAACAACGTGGTGTTGACACCTTGGTAAGAATAACGAATACAAACCGAAGTAACAAAATACAAAACATGAGTGAAATTAATATCGAACACACTGTTACCATGGTAACGTATACAATGCATTTTTGAATAAATTATTGTATAATTATGTCATCACCCAATCACAACCATTTCGGGATGAAAGCATGTTTTATCTTGTAAACGAAAACAGAACATTGTACCATTTAACAGATTCTCTAAAGAACGATGATTGCGTTCACTCAATGTCAAAATAAGAATGTTTGATTTAATCCGATATAATTTTCTTTCTCATCATGAGACTGCGATTCTTTCAGTTTTAATTTTCTTCCGAATTAGTTGCGGATGCTTTCTACTCGAAAAAAATATATACATAGTTCAAAAGGTTAGTTTAACTTACTTTATTTTACTTGACGTTCATAGTGTCAAGTGATTTATCGTTAAAAAAAAGATATATATTTATGTTTAAACAGAAATGTCTCCAGATGCATGATAAAAAGCTAACAGATGGCCGATTTGGAAACTTACAACCAACACCAAACAATCAGGTAAATTAATGATGAAATTATGACAAACCTTCTTAGCAACGCGGGAGATTGATTATTATGATAATAACGGAAAAATTAAATCATTGTTGCCCCATTATTGCCCATCAAACATAAACATATCAATTTCTATGAAGTTTATGGGAAAGAGGCTTGCGTGGGCATTTCGTAAATTTGATCACGCCACAATTAATTCTAATTTTCATCAATATAATTCTTGTCTTCCCATTACTAAAAATCTTATATTAGTTTGACCGAATCTCAAAAAAAATTCGCCGTTTTGATTGAAAAATAATATCTTGAACCCAAATCGTGCAAACTGATTGGAATAGACGTTGCTTACAATTATAAAGCGTATATTTTCGAACTATCCTATTTTACCCCTATTATATGAAGAATCTATTTTGAGCGAGCGATATTCATTTAAAAAACTGCTGGCGCCTCACGCATTTAATAAATGTCCAATGTGAATATTGGAATGGCAATATTATGTGATAATGATAGTTAATTTAATTTGTATAATCATGTGTTGTTATAATCACGGGCGCCGATCCTTACGTACTACCTATCGTTCAGCGGGGGATGAATGAATAGATCATCCCCCTGAACAATAGGTATCAATTACAGATCGACGCCCAGGATTATAATTATGTAATAATTTCTCTATTTTTTGTTTCGTTTTTTGTTTGTTTTGTCTTTGAAGGCCCAAAATCTAATGGCATCGGATGATAGACGCGATAAGCTGACCAATGTGAATGACGAGATGGTCTCTGATATGACAAATCTCTTTCAAAAGTGAGTATTTAATTAAGTGTATATAACAGAGTCGACCAAATATAAAGAATAAACCATATCGACACTTTGTATGGGCATAATAGCGGGGCAGTATATAGTTCATTATAATAGTAACCAATTTACAGGAGCTTATTTCTCCTGCTTAAATTGTGAGAATAAAAAAGTCTTTTCGGAATTTCTATTGCGTTAGCAGACCGAACGGTATATTTAAGAAATTTCCTTCAATATTGTTTAATACATCTGAAAACATCGCAAATTATAACGTCAATCATCGCAGAACAGGCAAAAACCAACGTTATATAGGCCTACATTCAGATGATAAAATGTTTGCATAAAAAAGTGATTTTTTTTTTTTGTCTTCACTTTTCAGACGCGGGGAATTCATAATCGACATTTTCAAATCGGTTTACACTGCACACGATGACTTCTATTCTGAATGCGCGAAGGTATGTGTTTTTCATTTTACAAAAATATTTGATTTTGGTGTGATGAATCAGAGATGCCATTGTTGTTATTTTTCTATGGAACTTCAATGATACATCAACTAGTATTTAATTTATTTAATTAAAATGTATGTTTTACGTTATGTTTTGTTATAACGTTCCTTATTCATAAAAAAATCATATTGATTACATCGTAAAACAATTAAATACTGATTCAATCTCATTGGTGACTGATTCAAGGAAGAATATTTGCACACCATATAGAAGAATTCTATAGACAAAGAAAGCTACTGAAATGTTGTTCGGGTGTTTTTTTTTTCTCTCCAATTCAGATGGTTTGGAGGTTGTTTCCTTCAAAACTTACACAAACTAAAATCAAACAAATTATACACTTGAAACACTTTAATACAGATCACGAGCGCGATCCTGGACATGGTAACCGGGCTAGAGAAGGTCAAGCTGGAGATGTCCGTCGGGCAAGGCGGGAATCGCCGGGTCGGTAGCACCAACGCACCCCGCATCGGCTGGGGTGCACCATCAACTTCCCCAGCAGCTAACGAGCAGAACAAACCAGGTGCCACTGTAAGGACAGGTGTAATGCAAACAGGTGGGACGACTGCAAGCCCTACCCCTCATCAGCAAGCTCCATTCGCGCGGGCAAGCGCCGACACTAGCGACCGGGCTAGTAACCCTCGCAATGCGCCCTTCAATCTTGATAGCCCGGCAAACACTGGCGATATCTATAGCGACACCACAGATGTCCAGAGTGGATTCGTTGCCAATAGCGACCTGAAATCTACCAGAAAAACGGCAGCAGAACTGCCAGGTGCTGTGGATGTCCATATAGCCACGCCCAAGGCGAAACCTATGAGTAAGTGCAATGAACTATACTGTTTTTATCTGTTTTCTCTTCGTGAAATTGATTATTGCTTTGTTATTTGTAATAACCTTTGATGTTAATTTGGTGGTAGAGCAACAATTTTTATCAAAATTCTCAAAAGAATATATATTCTTGGTATTGATTTTGATATTGATTAATTGATTGATTGTGAAGTGCATACACTCATCTTTTCATATCATACTCAGTAATATTATTTTCCTATTTTCTTCCATGAGAACAAAATTAAACAAGTCATAGAACTAATTAATTGAAACCCATTTTTGTTTTCTCTCCAAAGACCGTGCTGCACCTCCGCGCTTCGGAAACAAGTCAGAGATGCGTCCAGCCCCGTCACCAGCTTCTCAGACTGACACGTTTGGCAACGTCATAACAGATCGCGATGTTTTGTCTCCAACAACAACGGGTTCGACCCCTGGGCAATTTGGCACGGGACAGAAATCGACGAATCAGAAGAAACATTCTGTCCTGGCGCCGGGGAGGTCGAACCATTACCCAGAGAAGAAGAAACCCAGTCCTAAATCTGGGGGCTACGGATCTATCATCAAAGATGCTAAAACTGGCAGAGTCATTCTTTGAGTGATAATAATATAGTGGATATTAATTTTTTATAGTGAACGTTCCGTCTCTCGATGTTCATGGCGCTTGGAGACAGAACTTCTTTCCACCGCAAGCAAATAATAGAAATCATGCTGAACAACAATTAACTCTTGCCGTTAATCACCGATTACAAACTGCGATCCTATACTCATAAGATGAAACACTATCCTAAATCTTGAGACTAATACTGATCTATCATCAAAGACACTAGAACTGGCAGAGTCATTATTAGAAGAATGGAAGTTCTTTCCCAAGAAAAGATAGAAAGAATGTTGAATAACAGTTAACTTTGTGCTCTTTTATCACTGTTACCATGGAAATTACAAGCTCCCAATCTCACTGGTGTATGATGAGACAGGACAGTCAAGGCTCATTGGTAAATCTGCTTTGGGGAATATACCGGTATTAATCCAAGACGTATAGATCATCACAACCATCAATCTGCATTACTGTGATGGAGTATTTTTTTGTTTTACTCACGCAAGGCTGAGAAAATACAAATGTGCCAAGTGTTTTATATGACAACACAACTTACCAGCATACAGTAAATCATTCTTTAGAACACTCTTTAGAAATTATAATTTTGACACAATTTATATGTATTGAAAAAAAAATTGTTTTTAATAATATGTACAATGACAATACACAATGTTTACATGTATGTAAATAAACAACTAGCCAATAATAAATTGTAGTATTCACTTCATTGCTTCAATTCAATTCTCTACCTCTACCTAGGGTTACGTACACACAAACAAACGGAAAAAAAGATCAACGTTAGTCATAATAAAATGCTTTCAGTATACATACATACATACATACATACATACATACATTACAGTAAATAGATTGCCAGAGATTTACAATGCACTTTTTATACACTTTGATACACGAGTTATATAAATAGGTTAATAGAAAGTAGCTTTAGTTGGTAGTTTTTTTTTATAGATATACATATTTTTTGTACAAAAACTAAAATGTGACCATTTTAATCTATATTCTTTTTAATTCCAGAAAATAACAGCAACTTTTTCCTACCTACTTTTTTGTGCCAATTTCTAAATCATACAAGCTAAAATAAGTGCTAAATAAATATTTAACAAATAAAAATCTGGAAGTGTGAGCCAAAATAGCACCGCAATCCCGTGTTAAGATTGTCTCCAAATTCTACAAGCACAATACTCTACTTTCTTTTTATTTCAAAAAAAAAACCAACCAAAAAATCATGCCTGGTCACCATGGCAGAAAATATTAAAGGGACTGCTTCACAACATCTGAGGGCGCTTTTCAGGAGTTAAAGAGAAGCGTCATTTTACACTCACAGCACGCGCTAGGTAGCTGTAATACATATGCAACAGAATTGCAGGACGCACACTCGCGCATGACTTAACCTAGTTCTAAAAACGTGGCACTGCCCTAAGTGCACTCCATAATCTGACGACTCGGTAACACATAGAGCAGGGGCATGTGATGTTCATAAACACAGTGCCTAAATGTGAAAACTTTGAACAACGCCCTCCATGACAACTCGGTCCCTTTAAATTGCTAACACTACATTAATCACACAGCTGTCCTTATGTCTTTAGCAAAAATGTACTGTAAATATATAAGTATTTCTCTCAAACATTTAGTTATTCAATGGCTTAACATTAGCACTGGCCTTGATGCTTGCAGCAGCCCAAAATCGAGCATATGTCCACCAAAATTAAATTAATTCTTTAATTTTACTTGCCCAATTGGGTAACCAAATATCAAAGACTTTATAATGCTTATTTTGTTTTGAGGAAACTTAATTCTGATTTGGATTATGATTACGGCTGAATCAAATGTTTCTTCTGTGATACGCAGCACTGTATTACGCCGTTCCATGTACACATGTAATACCCTCACATTCTTCAAATCAATATAGTAAGAAATACATATATGTTTCAAGCCTAAAATATTACGCACTCTTTAACAAAACCCTGAACATCCCATCTTACAGTATCTCCGACAATCTTCTATAAACGATAAATAGGCATTTCAACAGGTGGCTAGAAAATAGCATAGCTTTAGGCAAACATTGTGAACATTTTCAAATTGTCAATTGACAGATTCAATATCAAGCTAATAGATAACTAAAAGAACCGTTCATGATGCACATCAAACTACAAGAGGAGTTTACCTTAGCATAATTACTAATTTCATACCTACTTCAATATAGTCTTGTTTTTATAAGTGCTTAAGTAATCGGATGCTATGTGGTATTATGATCTTACTTTTGATACAAAAGTAAAAGAAATGCCTGTTACGGTTACTATGAACATTTAAAAACACAGCACAGTTAATTTTGGTTATGTCATTATCCATTCTAAATGTATGTGTGAAGTGGCTGACATAAAAAATAGAAAGTATAAAAGTGATTTGTTTTTCATCACCATTCATTCAGTATACAAATAGGGAATCCTTTGATTTGTCTCCCTCTAAATACATGACCAACTTTTTTAGCGAAGATTATAAATTTAATTAATTCATATAACTGTTTTTCTTTCTCTATGTATTAAATTTCTAATGACATTTGCAAAAATGTACAAACAAGAGCAACATTTCCTAATCAACCAAAAAATAAATATCTTGTCTTCTATTTAATACATGTTACGTATATAGTTAACACGTCCACCCATACTCGGTATGCATTTACAAGCATCTTTATACTCTAACATAAATGGTACTTTACTAGTACAAAGCAAAAGTAATTAACATTAATTTTGATATTACATTCCACACATGTAGGTTATAGTTACAGAGTAGCAGTCATGATTATAGAAAAATAGATCAAAAAGATTCAAGTAATCGCAAGAATTTGATGTAAATTGTACATATCCTGAGAGCAGACATAATGCCTTATTCAACAATACCTAGGGTTTACATAGGTCAACAAAATTCCCAATGAAAAAAAACAAAAACAATTTAAAGAATTTTGTTAGACCTTTAAGTAAAATTCATCATATTTAATTAAGCGTTTATTTTAACTGTAAACACACAGCTTAGAATTAACTAGAGTCACATAATGCTGCAAACAAATGCAATTTTAAGACGTCATTTACAACTACTTTAATATGTTTAATAAGAAACCTTTGGTATACAGACATACATGTAGGAGGGGTGAGTGTAACTAGAATATAGTAGGAAGAAGGGGTAAGTATGGTAGCTTTAAAACAACTTAAAGTAAACCAAATACAGTGAAACCTCTTTATAATGAACTCTGTTAGAACATGGTCCTTATGCAGGTGTCATTTGTATGACGCACCTCTTGACCCCCGGGAAAGGTGCGTCATGGTGCATCATGGATGCATCCATGACGCAACTTTTCCGGGGGTCAAGAGGTGCATCATACAAACGACACCTGCATTATAATATTTTGCCGGTCTGGAGCCCGTTTTATGAAAGGGTCTTATGTTAAGACCGTCTTAACTGTCCTTTGTGATCAGGACAAGCGCCATCCGTATTCCCGTAGATCAGTCTTATGTTATGTTAAGACCGTCTTAACTGTCACATGACTGTGACTGATCTACGGGAATACGGATGGCGTTTGTTCCAATCACAAAGGACAGTTAAGACGGTCTTAACACAAGACCCTTTCATGAAACGGGCCCCCTCAGTTCTATGTATGTTAATATTGTTTTAAGCCCTGATATAACGAAGTAAATTCATTGGGCTCAAGAAGCTCCACAGCGTTTCACTGTATTTGAACATTGTAAGAAGTTAAAGGGGAAGAATCAAACGATATGTACATCCTTGGTAAAAAGCAAACAGGAAAGTCTATTAGAACAGCACTCTTGAGTAATATAATAGTTTGAACATTTAAAATAGAAAAAGTAAGAAACACATGAAATCCAAACTTGTGTTCTAAGTCACTATAATAATAGAATATACGGTAGTTGTCTCTTCAATTCTAACTCGGGAGATAGCAGGAAGTTGCAGCTTGAGCGCTAGTTGTAATAACAACTTCCTGTTACTAAATCTTTTCCAGCTTTAACCAACTGCAAATTACGCCCTTAAATACAGGGTAAGGAGTCTCTTCTCATGTTAAATTAGGATCCACCTGATGATAATTGAATTTTTTTACTTTGTAGCCTGCAAGTCAAAGCTCTACTCCAGAGAAAAAAAACAATAATTCTTAACCCCTTGACTAAGGGAACCGAGTGGGTTGTGTACAAAGTCTATGGCATTTCATAAACTCGTAGGGAACGAGTTAAGTTTTAAAATGGTGATCAATTGCAAATTACCTATTTTGATACTGGAAAAGGCATTTATTCTCCTCATGTGAAATTAGGGCCCAACTGATTATTTTTTGTTGCTTAGTAACCGTCAAATCAAAACCCTAATTCCAAGAAAAAACAATTAAAATGGTGAACAGCCGACAGTTATGGCCTTTGACACAGAGAAAGGAGTTTCTCCTTATGTGAAATTAGGATCCATGTGATTATAATTGAATTTCTTGTTGCCAATGTCATTCCCTCGTATCATCCAGTGCTTTGACCATAATAAAACAAAATTATTGCACGTAATAGATAAACATTACCGACATTTGTAGATGTCGTGTACGTGGTGTGTGTCTTTTTGCATCTGAATCAATATAATGCTTTCGAATATGATTTGCGGCAAATTATCAACACTTTCCAGTTGACACTAGATATATGTTACACCCTATAAAAACCTCATCTAGTATTATGAATTTCAAATTGTTAAGTAAAAGTATTAAATTAACATAATGAACTGAACATTCAAAATTACTCAATGAACTCTCAAAATTCCTTAGAATGTACAGATCAAATATCTAGTTTGTAATGTATTTCAATAATTCGCAACTGCATAGCACTTGACTTCCATTGAGAAGTATAATTGCAATTATTGTCTCAATATATGATGGCAAAGGACAATATTTTCTAATAGATTTACCTATGATACAGAATACTAAATATATAATAAGCTACGATATAGTGATTTATATAACTATAAAACAAGTACTTAAAGAAAGAGGCATACGGGGGAGTGTTTCACAAAGACTCAAAGTCAAACTTAACTCTAAGTTGAACCTAACAATTATTGAGAGCCGTTAGTTTCTATGTAAAATTGTTTGAACAGTTCATTTAAAAGGCTTACATTTTTAAATTGCAAATCAGTAATACTTGTAATTATCAAGAAGCCTTGACATTATTGATATAAATGTTAGTTCAAAGATTCAAATACTTGTATCGTTTTGCTTTTGAGTATAGGCCCAACTTAAGTTAAGTTCAATTTTTGTGAAACACCCCCTGGTATTCCAACATCTCAAATTTCCTTTGGCAGAATATATGTGCATTTTTTCTTTTCTTCAACCTAACCTTTAACTTTTCTCTTTCCAACAATTATTCAAGATAATTGATTAAAACTCTTTCTGTGCAGTAACAAAAACAAAGCCAGTTTTCCAAGATAAATGTAAAACTTGCAAAAAATGAAGAGACCCTGACTTATCCAAAATACTTCTTAAAACATGAGATCTGGGAATAGTTGCGCAGTTGCATTGCTGGTATTAAGTTTGAATGCAAATGGTTTAACCAGTAGAAAAATTACAAGTAAGCTTGGGGCAATTTTGCCCCCATAATGCTAAAAGAGCCCCCCCCCCCCCAATTTGTCATAGAGTAAGACAAATTTTAAAGTGCTATATATTAGGGCAATCAAGCTTTGAGAGTAGTCTCCCAAAATAATTGAATTTTTCATCCCAGGATTTAACAATTGTTAAAATTCACGGAAATGCCAAGAAAAAACTAAATATATTTCATTAACAGTTCCTGTAAGGGTTGACTGCAGTGAAAAATATACTTTCACAAAGTATTCACCACCACCCCCCCCCCCCCCCCCCTCCGATGAAAATCTGATGAAAAACAAGTTGGTCGCCATGACAGGCAAGCACGAGATGAGCAAAGATGACATAAGTCATATAACGGGTTGTAAGATCGGGCTGTTGATGGCATAACATAGTAGAAGATTAAGATGAGGTTGTTGGGGGATGTCCAGTCTCTATTAGAGTCGTAATGTGAAGAAGATCTTCACAAATCAACGCCTATATACGTGGTGATGGCATATTAACAGGGTAGAAGATTAAGATGAAGTTGTAGGTGGATGATGTCCAGTCGCTATCAAAGTTGTAATGTGAAGAAGTTCTTCACAAATCAACGCCTATATACGTGGTGATGGCATATTAACAGGGTAGAAGATTAAGATGAAGTTGTAGGTGGATGTCCAGTCGCTATCAAAGTCGTAATGTGAAGTTCTCGGGGAAGACGCCTCTATCTGTTGACCCTTCTTTCTTACCAAACAACCAGCCTTCGTCCTGTGGAGAACAAAAAAGAAGAGAAGATATAAAATCAGTCGGTAAATGTTTTCAAAACCTATTATTACATGAAAGTGAACATATCAGACTTTTTCTAGCTCCATAAAGTTCTTAGAATAATTCAGACAACATAATCTGTCCAGAAACAGGCGAAACAATGCATAGACCAAGAGTCAAATCTGTGTATATTGACCACCTGAAATGAAACAGGAGGCCACTGTAGACAGTTAACCTTTATAGGCAGGTTCCATAACATTGTCTATCCCTACATGAGGTCACTTTTGGTAGCCACTACAGGCAGGTTGCTATAGACATGTGGCGGCCGAGAGAGGTTTGACTTTTTATTTTTTATATGTGAGAAGTTGTTAGAAATCTGAATAAAACATCAACAAAAACAGAACATTCCATGAACGTTTTAATCCTTTTTTTTCCTTTTTCTCAGGAAGCAATTTTGTTTAAATTTACTATTTCATGACCAAATGACGGACATTAAGATCAAAAGAATAAAGACTTTGTTTTACTTGTTTGATGAAATAATAACTTGAATCTTGATTTGTTTCTAATTTGTTTTGTTTTACCTGGTCTTCTGGGTCATCAAATGGTAGAACAAAGACGATGTCTCCTTTCTGCAGCGTCAGTTCGTCAGCATCTCTCGGTTGGTAGTCATGTGTCGCTCTAGCCTGATAAAGGACAAAATCATGTATATTTATATAAAGAGAAAAATGTTTAATTTAAAAGGTAGTTCAGATTCCTAAATCAAATGTGTTATCTTGCGTACACCTTGCGCACATTGAAAAAAACACACTTGCTCAGTGCACATGCAGTGTGCATAAACTAGCCTAATAAATGGCAATGTAGCATCCCCACACATGTTCTTTAAATAGAAAAGACATCCCTAACCTTAACCATAACAGTGATAAGACAATGTTCTTATAATTCTATACTTAACATTTTTTTCTTATATACTATTTGAAATAAAAAATGGAACACATATCTATAATGCTGGTGATATCTTTCCGCAGGGTCAGGTCAACTGCATTACTAGAATATTGCATTGGTTGTCGTGTGTCGCTCTTGCCTGATGCACAAACAAAATAAGGAATTATGCTGATGATATCTGTATCTGCTGTGACAGGTGATCAGCATTACTAGGTTGTAACCATGTGTCACTCTTGCCTAAAGAAAAACCCCAGAAATAGTGGTAAAGAGGATTGAAAGAAAAAGACAATCTTACCTTATAAGGTACTCCTGGCGGGAGGTCACCGTTTGTCTTTGGCTTTAGGACTAGAGTGGTCTTAATTGACAGGAACAAGTCTTAGCAAAGAGAGTACCCCTAAATTAGTCTGATATAGTCTAAACAGAGACAATTGTTACCTTGTATAGTACTGGCGGGAGGTCACCGTTTGTCTTTGGCTTTAGGACTAGAGTGGTCTTAATTATCAGGAACAAGTCTTAGCAAAGAGAGTACCCCTTAATTTGTCTGATATGGCCTAAATAAAGACAATTCTTACCTTGTATAGTACTCCTGGCGGGAGGTTTACCATTTGTCTTTGGCTCTGGGGATGAGTGAGCTGGCATGCCATCCTAAGTTGGTGTTTTTAGAAAAGAGGGCCATTCTGAGTTGGCGTTTTTGGACTAGAGTGGTCTAAATTATCAGGAACAATTCTTTAAATAGCCGGCTCAGCACCCCTAATCTAGTCATATATGGAGCCCATTGCAGAAAGAGATGCAATCGATTAGAAAGTTGCAATTAATTGCAAGTCAGAAAATATATACATTTGAACCAATCAGATTTGTGCATTTAGTCACGTGATCTGACTTACAATTTAAATAAAGACAATAGTTACCTTGTATAGTACTCCTGGCGGGAGGTCACCGTTTGTCTGTGGCTCTGGGGATGAGGGAGCCGGCGTGCCATTCTGAGTTGGTGTTTCCGCTGCTGGTTTCTGGTTTGCCTGCAAGCACAAAGAAACATTTGATATTCAAAATGTTAATTAAATTACGTCATGATTTCTGATTCACTTCGATGTCAACACAGGGCATTTCAGTTTATTTACTTTCATAAGCTCACATCGTTCGTCTTGATTGAAGGTCTCAAGTACTTAAGAAGGATTAAAAAATTTGTTTTTCAATGTCAACATTTCTGGGAAAGTTAAGATCATTCTTGACATTCAGTGGCCCAAGACAAAGAAAAACATTCAAAATACTGTAACAAGTGGTTGTCAAGTCGGGAACATACAATTTGGCATGGGAGCCAAAGCATATATATTTGGTGGCCCTGCCTAAACTTAACTTTCTCAATGTTAACTATGGTAGACCATTTGTAACCTTGCAATATAACACATCCAAAAGGAAATTGTATGAGGTTTTAAACACATTATACGCAAAGAATCTTCTCAATAATAGAAAATATTGATGATTTTAACAAATTTCATGCCAAGTCTGGTAATTATTTTATATGTTTTTCATAGCAACTACCATCTTTCCATACTTTTCAGTCTAACTGAGAATTTAAGTTCAACTTAAAATCGTTGTTAAACACTTCCAATTCTTATAAAGTCTCTCTGTTTGTCATGGGCTAGTTTGAATCTTCTGATTATGGCAAGCAGCATTTTAACGTACTAAGCCTTAACTTCCAAAACGTTAACAAAATTTGATAGTCACCGCTAATGGAGTAGACCTCGGAACCTGGTACTCGGCCGTCTGATCTTCATCATCCTCCTCCTCATCGTCGTCCTCGTCATCTTCTCTCTCCTCCGGTAGCTCCCGCCTCGGCTCCACGGGGGCGGGCACCGAGTAGTGGGGGGCCTGACCCCCCTGAGTGAGACGAGGGGGTCTTGGTGAGGGGGGAAGAGATGGAGGATGAGGGCGTAGCACTGCTGTTACTCTGGCGGAGAGCTCTGGTATCCTGTGATGAAGAGAACGTAGTAAAATTTGGATGAAAATGTAGTACAATTTTTTATCAAGTTCTTTCTGTCCTACTGTAGCCCACTGCATCTATTCATCAGAATACTTTGTCCCAAGATATTTAACGTCAATATGCTTGCTCCACGATTTTTACAGGTCAATGAATGATCTCCAATAATTTGTTATCCATTGGTCTCACAATTAAAATATAACATACATTCACAATGGTAAAAGTTACAGAGATAGGGTCTGAGTAGTGGGGACATGCGCCCCCTAAGTGAGAGGAGGGGGTCTTGGTGAGGGGGGCGTAGCACTGCTGTTACTCTGGCAGAGAAGGCTCTGGTATCCTGTGAAGAAGAGAAAAGATAATAACATCTTTATGAAAATTCCACCTGTTTTGAAGCATCTAAATAAACATACAGTACATATTCATCAATTCATCAGGATACATTTCCCAATCCTGCTTTTTGGTTTTAGTTCCTCTCCATGTTTCATTAAGGTAACAATGAACGATCTCCATAATATATTTATCCATACTTCAAACAACTACCATACAATGGTGACAACTACAGACAGGCTTTCTTGGAAGAAGAGGGGGTCTATAAATGTGTGGTGGGAAGAGATGGAGGAGGGGGCGTAGCACTGCCATTATTCTGGTGGAGGAGTTTGGTATCCTATTTAAGAAATTGAGGTGAAGTTTATCTAATATGCCAGTAAATTACTAGTGAATGTTGAACACAACTGAGATTCATCATACCTTTTTTTTTCTTCAAAGATATTACCATATTACTATGTAATCCAACCAAGCATCATATAAATGTGTCTTACGTAAATAATAATCCTGCCATGCATTTCACTCAACAAGAAGAACACTCAAAGTACAAGGAACGAATGATGGATAATGAACTGTTAACATCAGCATTATCATTGCAAAATATCCTGAAATAGGTAAAATTTGAATATACCTATATCTGGGGGTACAAACTGTTTTTTTCTTCACAGCACATGAATGAACATCACTTCATGCCTGTGTTTTTCAAAACAAAAAGTGAATACACACAATTTTACCATAACTCACACATGCTGGAACAATTACAAAACAAACACACACACACAAAAATGTGACTAAAATCAATGACTTCAATCGGTCAATCCTGAAATAAAAATATAATTTCATGAAAACTTCATGCATGGTATTTGGAAATGTGAAGACCTATCCTGAGTCTATCAGCATATTTAAGTAGATGAGGATGACACTTCTGTTCTTTTATTCTTGATACATGTATACATAAAGAGCAAATCCATGAGTACCTTCAACAATTCCAGGCCTCTTTTCATCAGCATTCACCCCCTCGATATGTGCAAAGTTAAAGAAACACAGGCAACACTTTCACTTGATGTGTACATTTTTTTGTTTGTTTTAAATACTTGTGAGGACTGGAAGTAAAAGTAGAATAACATTTTCAAGTTCAATGAAAATGAGCCTAAACTTGCAAAGTTTTGTGCAACATCAAAGAATAATAAATGACCAAAGTGTGATGTCACAGCTATTCATTACCATGCGTAATGGTTCTAAACAATGTAGTCCTAGAAAGGACTGTTGGTAGTCCCTAGAAAGGACTACCAACAGTCCTTTTTAGGACTATCCTAGAAAGAAATACCAACAGTCCTTTTCAGGGGACTACACCAACAGTCCTTTTTTAGGACTACACCAACAGTCCTTTCTAGGACTACCATAGTCATTTTTTTCAGGACTCTCCATAGTCCTTTTCAGGACTCACCAATCCTCCCCTCTACATGGTGCAACTGCAAACCACGAGTATTATATACACCACCATGGAAACCGATAATTACAAGCAACATTTAATGTCTGGCTAGCAAGACATTATGATCAAGCAGTTGCTAGGAAGGAAACCGTCCAGCTCAAACCCACTACCAAAAGCCTGAATTAAATGGCGATTTGTTTTTGAACCATTATTAAGTTAAAACAGAACAAATGTGACATCACTACTTTGATACTCTATACATCGCAGGCCGGTGGGTAAATCTCTAATTCTAATGAATGGTAGGTTCCCCCATCTCAATCCCAAACGATAGGCAGCCTTCACTCAATACATGCTTATTTGTGTATCGAGAGGGTTAAATCTTGATTTACCGGTGTGGTTCATCCATCATCGTCACCAACTCTCTTTCACTGAGCCTGAAAACAGGGATAAATACTTCACATGAAGATGATATAACCCAGGGCTCGACACTAGCACTTGCGGCTAATGCCCGGGGCAAGTAAAATATGACGTTGGGCAAGTAAAATTTCATTAAAGGTTTAGTTTGGTTGCTCGATCGGGCAAAATAAATAATTGTTCAACTACAAGAGAACTATGTAATTACATATGTGCTTATCTCATCTAGAAGTAAGAGGGCAAGTAAATTTTATATAAGGACAAGTAAAATGTAAAAAGTTATGATTTTACTTCCCGAACAGGCCAGTGGGGAAAACATTTAGTGTGGGGCTTGATATAACCCATCTCCCACAAACTCTGTGGTGGACAAACAATCACATCCATATGGTTATTACTTTCAAAAACTACATACTTAACTGCAGTAAAACATTATCATTGAAATATCGACAGGTAGACACGGCAGCATGTCATATTGAAACATGAACTAGGGTTTGTAACCCCTTTTTTGAACGACAATCCAATGGTGTGAAATGAAAATGAGATTGAAATGTAGAAACACAGGCACGATGAGTGGATTTTTAAAAATAAAATGTTAAACTTTCTTTCCTCCACACATTAGTCTAATCAAACCTAACATCAACCGACAGATAAAGCAAATTTAGAAGATAAAAAACCTGTACGAAAAGCAAGACATACTTGTCCCTTGGAAGTACAGTGTTAATATAAAGATTGTTAAAAAAAAAATAAAATGGTGAAGGACCGACTCTATTAGACTTACAGATGACAAAAGGTAGAAAACGACAGCTTATAGTAATTTAAAGGGAACAGTAATTAATAATAACCCAATTGATTAGTAAATGAAATGAGCAAAGAAAAATATTGGCTTTGCAGGGAATCAAACCCGAGACCTCCGGATTGCTAGACCGGTGGTCAACCATCGAGCCACAAAGACACTTGAATGGAGGTCTTGGGTTCAATTCCCTGCAAAGCCTATTTTTCTTTGCTCATTTCATTTATTTAATAAATATATTTCTAGTCAGTTTCCTTTATGTTTGAATCCCATTTATAAGCGCTAGGCAACATTTCTTGTATTCCCTTCCTTTTTTTTTTTATAAAATGGAAGAAAAAAAAGAGAAATAGTTCCCTCACCTTTTCCTGATGTCATATTTCCCTTCCGAAGAGTCTTGATACAAATCCCCCATGATGGTGCTAAACCGACGACTTTGCCTTGCCGACCTCCTCATAGAACGTGGACTCCGCTGCCGATAAGAGCTGGAAGGTGTTGGCGTAGAACGGAATGCGACTGGGGGAAAGTTCAACAAGAAATTTTGTAATTACATTTTTTTTTTAAGGATTGGTCAGAAACACAACATACAAAAACAAAACAAAACGGCAAAGTAATTATGGCTGACTGTGCCTTGCCGACCTCTTCATAGAACGTGGACTCCGCTGCCGATAAGAGCTGGAAGGTGTTGGCGTAGAAGGGAATGCGACTGGGGGAAAATAACAACAACAACAAAACAATTGAATGCAAGGAATAGAAGTGAGCATAGCTAATTACATGGAACACACAAACAAGCAAGTGATGATGACTTTGTCTGTCTTGCCAACTTCCTCATAGAACATGGACTCCGCTGCAGATAAGAGCTGGAAGGTGTTGGCGTAGAAGGGACTGCGACTGGGGAAAGATATTGAACAATAGCACATACAGTTGTATCGAGTCATTCGATTGGCATAAAACTATGTCAGAAATACATGAAAACAAACAAACAAAAACAAGCAAGTGATGACGACTTTGTCTTGCCAACTTCCTCATAGAACGTGGACTCTGCTGCCGATAAGGGCTGGAATGTGTTGACGTAGAAGGGAATGCGATTGGATAAAGATAAGCAAGTGTTAAAGAACTGTTGGGAAACAAATACATAACTAAACAAACAAATGTTATGATGACTTTGCCTTGCAAACTGCTTCATAGAAAGCAGACAATGCTGCCACTAGAAGCTGGAAGGTGTTGGCGTAGAACAGAGTGCGACTGGGGAAAGATGGTTGTGGGATGTACATGGTACATTCTATGAGATTGGCAAAGCAAAGTCATTATAGTACTTCTTTGCTCAAATACTTTTCATCAGTTGAGGTACACATAAGGATGCACACAGCATAAACAAGGTATTCATGGACCCGTTTCATGAAAGGCTGTTCACTAAGTTTGTACACAACCTTGGTATAACGTCAACATTTACGGCAATAGGTGTTGTATGAGAGAATCTTTGCTATTATACTTCCAACCTTGTCCTTTGTGATCGGAACATAACGCCATCTGTATGTCCGTAGATCAGTCACAGTCACGTGACAGTTTAAAAACGGTCTTTGCTAAGAGCCTTTCATGAAAAGGCCCCAGGCTACGACCCATTACAAACTAGTTTCTAGCAAGTTTCAACCAAGACCAAGTTCTAATCTTCTCACAATCATTAAAAAATTAAAAGACTACAACTTCACATACAGTCTGGATAATGTACACCATTCTCAACTACACTGCTGGTTTGGGCTCTGGAATAAAATTTGTTGGGAAAACTCAGTCTGGTTATGAATTACGAAAAACATTAGTTACCTGTCATATAGCGTGGGCAACTCCTCATGTAGGTCTGCATTCAGCTCTTCATACATCTTTCTCGCCTCATTGTATGCTTCTTGTGTCTGAAAAAAAGAAGACAGAAATAAGATATATCTAATTTAGAATGCAACTGTATAGAATCCTCATTAATGTAAAATACATGTAGCATTATTATTAACATCATATTTTAAGCACCACCAACATTAATTTGTATGCCTTTAATTCCTGAAAAAAGGGTCTGAGTCTATGACAGACAGCTAAATTACTATGCCCTTTATTCATATATATCCCTAAATTCAAATACAAAAAGAGAGAAGTTAATCCCCAGCTCAATTTGTTATGGTCATATTTTGATTTGACGGTTTGTATCTTTTTTATCATTGGGAATGCTGGCATGTCTACACCCATGTTTTATTCCTGATTACTTTGAGGAACTTCTGGGGGAAAATCAAGATTGTCCCTTGCTCCATCAGAATATATTTACTTAATTCACCTTTTGACCCTCTTAGTACAAATCAAGCATTCAAAAAATACATAGTACTAATGGGGCTAATAATGAAAATTAAAGAATTCTATAGATGTCAATTTAAATCATATCCACAGCCAAGACAACTTCACACATATCTTCATGTATTTTGGACTGTCTTTTATTCCTGATGCCCACAGATTTTGCCTTGGGCTATCATACTTGCCTTTATTTACCATCTTACATTGTATATGTGACCTCCCACCACAAAACGACATGTCGCGGAAGTAGTCTGTCTGTTATTTAAAATATGAGATTCAGGATTTTGGTATTTCCTGAATGAGGGTATCTTAATCTACCTTCCGTGAAATTTGTGTGCATCAGAAATCATGGGTAAATATGATCTGTCATTGAATAAAAATGATCAGCACTTGAATGGACACCGATCTTTGAAGCGCCCTGTTTTCTCCCTAAATGTAAAACTGCTTCAGCCATGTTTCAAATCTTGGGCGCTCATATTGAAAGGGTTTGCTTAGTCTGAATATGACAAATTATATACCATGTCTAATAAAGGTACTGTAAAACTCCGTGTATAAGACGCACTTTTTTTCCGTCGGAAAATTTTCAAAGTGGGGGGTGCGTCTTATACACAGGTACAGCCTTGTAGTCATGTTGAATGTGTATAACACATGGTTTAGGGTATGATAAGAACTTACAGTCAGTTGTAGCATTCAGCTAAATATACCTTTTTCTCACACAAAAAATATTGGTTACAGATGTAAAAATTGCAAGTTTATTGAGCAGTAATACTGCTGCTAATGAATATTCATACATTCGTGAGCAGCAGTACTAATTAAATATGCAATTTTCTAACCAGTGGTTATAAATTTTGCTTATAATTAAAATTAGTTAGTAGTAAATTTAGAAAATTGCATTATATTTAGTGAGTATTAGTGCTCATGAATATTCATGAATATGAATATGAATATTTATGAGCACCAGTGTTACTGCTAAATAAATGTGCAATTTGTGTACTAACCACTATTTTTATGTGAGAAAATGATTGATGAATGCTACATTCAACATTAAGCTTTTGTCATGCCCTAGACCAGTGGTATAAGCATTCCAACAGCACTTCAGGGTTTAAAAAAAAAAAATACAGGGTGTTCCCCCCCCCCCCCCCCCCCCCCCAAAAAAAAAAAAAAAAAAAGATTTTTTTTTTTTTTTTTTTTTGCTGTGAAAGTTGGGGGTGCGTTTTATACACGAGTGCGTCTTATACACGGAGTTTTACGGTAATGACTTCTACCCTAATGTCATGTGAAAATCAGCACAATCATTTTCCCCCGACTTATTGGTGTTTTTTGGGGTGTAAGGTCACATATCATCATTTCAAATACAACTCTGACCCTTACTAAATAGACTTACAAGGGGATACCTCAATATTGTGCCTAGCGCTATTGTAATCTTTTAATTTCCTTCCCTACTATAATATAACCATCAAACTACCCAGGAATGATAACACCGTGGATGAGAACTAATCTACCACCCTTGCTTATAGGGCTGATGGGTCTAATACAGAAATGGGATCTTATGAACGCCCAAGATATTTCACACATATATATTCATGTTTCCTTGATCTTTGGGATTGTAAAAAAACATTGCATAATCAAACTTATATTAATTTCCTCCCTTTCATAACTCTAAAGAATGACACATTAATTTTAGCCCTAAATCAACCCCTATTAACAACCCCTTGCCTACGGAAATTGAGTGGGCTATGTACAAAGTCTATGGGGATTTCAGAATCTCGAAGGGAACGGGTTAACATGTAAGTTCATACTATACTCGATATAAATTGGGAGTTTATTAGCACCCAAGATATTTCACAAGTATCATCATGTATTTGTAATGCTTCAAGACTCTTATCCCTTATATATATACAAATACATTTGTATCATCAAAATCTATATCAACTTCCTGCCCCTCATAACCCCTAGAGGATCAATTGAATTAGCCAGAAAACATTCCCAATTAATATTATCTCTTTTTCATCTTTAATCATCTTTCTACTTTGAGGCCTCGAGATTGCCTCTCAAACTTTCAAACCACAAATTACTTAGTGGATATATCAGATAACAACAATACAAATTTTATCAGCCATTTGTCACTTTTTGCACATGTATGTCCACAAAGTTACTAGATCCCTTTAATATAAAATTGAAGTTTATACTATACCTTCATGTACTTCTGATCATCTTTCTTCTTCGACGCCTCCAGATTGTGTCTTGCGCTATCGTAATCTATTAATTTCCTGCCTCGCTTCTCCATCCGTTTCTGCATCAAGAGACAAAAGTTTAAAAATTGGGATTAGGGAAGATTAGCTCTCGGTTTAAGGATGAGATTACAACTGATTAGCTCAAAGTATGCATGACTTTGGGTGTAAGAGATACTTCCTAAATATGATGACCTACATTATCGATATATACATACATGATTGAAGTGCATTAATTTTTGATTAACTCTTTGAACGCCTCGGTCGAACTTTAGGCACGATACTCATAGAATCATATCAATTTGTATTCTGGATGTCGAAAAGAAACAAACTGAACTGAACTAAATTGATTTATTCAATTATATACACAATAGATTAGCGTGTAATGAATTGGATAGGCACTGAGAGACCTTTTCCCAAGCTTAATTTCCTGTTTTTATTCATGAATTCTAAACTTAGCTAATGAATGGGATTTGTCAAGTAGATACTTTCAATTTAATTTGACACTCAGAGGGTTAAATCAGGGCTCGACATTAAGCACTTGCCAGCTTGTCTGGGGCAAGTAAAAATTGATGTCGGGCAAGTAAAATTTCATAAATTGTCTAGTTTGCTTGCCCGATCGGGCAACTAAATTATAATTGTTCAACTACAAAAGTAGAAACTAGAATGTAATTCCATGTGTGTGAGTCTCATCTAGAAGTGAGTGGGCAAGTTAATTTTCTGTATGGGCAAGTCAAATTTAGAAAATGCATGATTTTACTTGCCCAAATGGGCCAGTACAACAAAAAGTTAGTGTGGAGGCTTGGACTTAAGTGAATAGAAAATGATCTCAGATTACAGATCAGAATAGAGAATGATTAGACATAATCTCTTAGTATGAGGGTGAAAGTCTGTCAGAGATGTTCTGCACAGATACCATGACGTACATCAATCACTGCAGCATGCGTAACAGTACAGTATGTACTCATCACTGAAGGGAAAATTACACAAATGTATAACTTGTAACAAGAACATTCATTGATGCATCAAGAATAATTTTCCACATTCCACCGTCATGGTCATGGTCAAAGAAACTGTCCAAAAAATTGCTGTGTACACACAGAGAGCCCGAGTATGACTGAGGGTGCATTTAAACTCTACACAGACTGACAGACATATATTCAGTTGTTTATTGTCAATATTATTTAATTAAACAGGGATTACAATGAATGCAGTCAGAAAATGCTAAAATTTGTATGTGTATCTTCGATTTAATTCCCCCTTCCTATCGTCATGAACATTCCAAGCAAAACTTAAAAGGTCATGGTTATAACGTAGATTTGGCAAACAGAACACTTCACAAATTTAATACCAATATATCCTTAAAAAGTCAAGGACATAGAAGTATTTAACCCGTTCCCTCCGAGATTCACAAATTCCGATAGACTTTGTACATAGTACATAACCCACCAGGTTCCAGTAAGCAAACGGTTAATGTATCATCAGAAAACAGTGTATGTTATATAGAAAGCTACTGCTTGTACTTCATATGGATAATTTCCCCCTACTAAAATCTCTTAGTACTACCAAGATTAATAACATGAAAAGGTCTTTGGGTAAAAGTGGAAGTTCACCCTCGTGTGTTGACTGTTGATGCTTGGAATATAACCGAGTGGTAAGAACTATCTGAACATTTTGGCAAAATCGGTTGAAAATAAGAAAGTTTTGACCGTTTGAACTTCATGGATAAAACAGAAATGTCTTTTATACTAACTGCCAATTGTGATGGCATTTATAAGCACCTGCCATATGTTTTGAACATGAATCTTTACAATTTGAGTCATTTTTTTTCTTGACTGTTGAAGAATTTTAGGAGTTAGAAAGCGGTTGCTTCATATGAAATGTCACATCACAATGTCACATGATAGCAAATTGAAAATAAATTTCCTTATCTCTATGTAGTTCAAATTATTGTAACTTCCTTACACTCATTTCTGGACTGATGTCAATCTTATTTTGTCACTGATTGTACCTCTAATTCATCTATTTCCAGTGCAAGCAAATTCCCCGGTTATAGGACATGAAAGTTCGTACTTGAGTGGATTTTTAAGTTTCTAATAAACAAGACTAACCACAGACATAAATGAATGACTTGCATCTTTGATACGACAAATTATGATTAAAAGGCACATCTTTGGGAAACAATTATAACTTGTGTTTTACAGTTTTCATGCCTAAATGAACATGTAAAAAGCACTAATGACAGAATTTATCATTATTATCTATGTTTTGGGGGCACCCAAGTCTTATCAATTTACCACATTTTAAAAGTCTTGATTTTGCTTGCCCGACATGGCCATCACAGTATAAGAACTATTTGTATCCTTGTTTGAACGCATGGCCCCTTCCCAGAAATATGCGGAATCTCATTATTGACAGGTAATTAGAAAAGATTAATCCCTTGCATACAAGACAATGACTTTCCCATTTAGAATTAAAGGGATAGTACAGTTCTGGTCAAACAGAATATTCATAAAGTTCCAAAACTTGTCAGTTATCAATTAAAACTATCAGTTGTAATTCAATGATGCTTGAGTGGTAGAAAAACTATGTACAAACGGCCAAGTTACAGAGCTGTTTTCATTCAAAAAGCACATCAAGTTTCAACCATTTTTAATTTAAAATATGTGAATGTGATGTTTTGTAAAAATAATCAATAGAGAGATCATCAAAAGCCTTCTAAAACTTTGTTTGTATTTTTTCAGTAATGTGCAGGATTTATAAATATTTTCTTAAATTATTGAATAAAAGTTGGTCCCCAACATTTATTCTAGTAAGATATATTCATGGATATTGCAGGCATTTCTGAACCGATTATGATCAAACAGTTGATTCTCTCGTTAAAATTGTGAACTTTTTCACATTTTACACTTCTAAAGTTGTTCAAATCCTCACGAAAAAAATCTTTTCTATTAGTGCCCTCTAAACCCAAACTGAACTATCCCTTTAAAATACGCCAACAATCCAAGGACATGTGTCTCCTCTGAGTCAATACCTTAGACATCAAATGTGGTTGCTACACACATGGCATCTGGTACGTAAATGACTAGAAGAGGCCACCTTTTGATTCTCCTATATATACATGTATACCTGCTTCTTAGCACCAAGACCTTTACTTCATATGTCATTTATTTTTATCACCAATGTTATACCCCCATCTTTACGTAAAGAGCAGGTCACAGAGAAGGACAATTTCTTGGCTAAAACTTTTGTATGTTATCATTGAAAAACCGTCAGTTATTATTCTACTGGTGCTTCAATGGTAGAGAGAAATCTTCTTAACATTTCATTTATGAGGCTGATAATCTCACAAATAATTATTGTTTGAAGTGACACGTACCAGAACTTAACTACATTTAATAGCTATATCCCTTTAGAGTATACAGCAGGTTGCATCAGACAGAAGAATGGATACTTTCATGCTAAGACTTTCCCTTTTTTCCCCCTATGATGATGGCTATTCTCTAGTGTATAATCAACTGGCAAAATTACATGTACCATGTATACATTGTGTACATTGTACATGGAACATGTGAACATGTATGCTGTATGTATCTTGGATTCATGCCAAACAATGTTTTCATTTATTACACCAATGTTTTCTTTGCTTGGATTTAAAACTGCACCAATAATCAATAGTTCTGACCATTATATTTTTGTCACGTACTCTCTACCTCTCACTATGCTGAGCACTGATATTCATATTTGAATGTTTTCTTGATGAAAACAAAAACAAATGTTATAGAATAAAGTCGAACCAATTACACTTATCCAGGGTGTTGTCAACTTGTCACATTATCATTATTTTTTATTCGGCATTTCGTACAAAGTACTTACAAAGTAAATATACATATTGAACAGTGAATTACAAGTAGTAAAAAAAAAAAAAAAAGCACCCCTGGTGAGCCTCCCCAAGCTGCCTGGCAGGAAAAAAGAAATCTCAAATTCCTATGACCTGTAGGTCTTGCCTACCGATAGATCACTGGATATCGTAAAAGGATGCCCGAATGATAGAACATACATGTATGTACAAAACCAAATTATCCAGTGGTGAAAGTCGTCTTAAACATTCCGCTGAATAGAAAAACATACATCAACCTGACAAGGAATGCATTCGCCAAACAAAAAAACGGACAAGAAACGCAAACGAACAGATTGAAAATTTGCCTTTCCATCATGCGTCCGTTAACGCTATCCGGTGATATGTGACAAGGGCTGTAACAAGTTAACAATACTACATGAATGGCATCATTCAAACATTATCTTGTTCATAATACCCTTTGCTATTCCTACTATTCATCTAATCTTACAATAAACACAGTGTGTGTCAATAGGTTCAGACTCGATACAATGTTCTCAATCTACAAGCAATACATACGTTTCTGAATCGTTTTAAACATAATGATTGATACAATTTGTTTTTCTGAATGTCAACTTGCTTTAGAAATATGCCTTAAAGGGTACCACCACCCAAAAATAATATTCTTATTAAAGAAAGGTAACATCTTTAGTATTCCATTCCATCAACAAGTTCACACAAATATGTTTTCAGAAAAAAAATATACATGTAATTGGAAAACGCATCACCATTCTAAAGCATGCGTTCATGCGGTCTGAATTGCGAAGACTAACGGTGTGCGGAGCAAACGAATCGCCCGGGATTCTATTGCCTACAAACGTACGCGTGAATAGCATTGGCGCACTCGCAAATGTTTGGCCCGTATGGAACCAGGAAATAGTAGTGGTTCCGTAAGTGGTGGAAGTTAATTGCTTTGTTTATGAATTACACAACCCTTTGCAAAATGTTGGGTATCTATTTGATATCACAAAACGGTACCAAAACATATAATAATGTGTTGTTTTTTGCCTGGAGGTCCCCTTTAATTACCAATTACTTAATTTGTATAAACTTGGAACTATTCCATCAGAAGTCATTGGGAAAGTGTTTTTCACCCTCAGTCCGGAAACTGCTCGACACAAAGTTACAAGCAAAACAAACAACATTGGTCTGTAATTTGATTAGCAAGAATGTGGACATTTAAAACACTTTTCTAAGGTCATACGAATGCCAACTAGATCAAGGCCCTAAATAAACACTAATTACTAGTGCTAGCCAAAGAGATTGAATTACTCTTGGATCTACCTTGTCTTACTTGACTTTATGTCTGAACAGTTCTGTATTTAATTAATATTCTTACATTATTTTATTATTAGGCATGATCAATGGTACTTCTTTGATCATGCCTCCTTCTATGACCCACACCTTGCTCCTTGTTACATAACATCCTCTTTGTGTGCACTTCCTCCAATCCCAGCCTAGTCTGATTGGCCACTCACAGCCCTTTCATTGTTCCATGTCTCCACCCCCTTCCTCAGTTTCTTAGCATGTGTACCTTCATGTATGTTGTTTCTGTTTGTATTATCGTCACTTTTGTCTTTATAGCCTCTGAAGAAGATTCTGCTAGGATCGAAAATTTAGGCCCTATATTGACTCTCATTATTTTATGTATATAATTCCATGTTTCACTACAGTACTTTTTAGTTCTTGCCCAGATGAAGGATCTGCTAAATGTAGATTCCAAAGCTCCGCTATTTCATTGACTAATTACAAACAAACAAATATCCACAAGGGAAGTTGTCTATTTAGAGGTTCTAATTAAAATAAAATGGAAAATGATGACAACGAAAATCTGCCATTTTGTTTAATTATTTATTTATTTTTTAGGGTTGTACCGGGGTATAGCGTGCATACAAGCGCGTGCTGCACTGCATGCACAACGCAATACGGTTGTACTTCGAGTGGACACAAGATGGTGCTACACAACGCGGGATACTGGGGTACAACGGTACCCCGGGGTACTGCATATGTCATCAAATAGAGAAAAGCAGGCATGGTCATGCAATTTCACATTGTATATGGGAGTGTATTTTTTATGGAAATTAAAGCATTTTCATTGCATAATGATGGTGGGACACAAGCACGGGATGAAGTTAGTTGGGCATTTTTGTCATTGCAAATATTTCTTCTTCTTTGTTTTCCTTTTTTGGGGGTGAATTTCATTTTTAAAATTTTGAATCATGATTTAAATAGTCAGGTAAATATGATATTTTGTTGGTGCTTGTATGTATAATTTTCATTGGTGTATTTTGGTGTTTGGTGGTGCTTTAGTTTGAGAGGCATACAATCTATGCTAATTCTTACCTTGGTCTATGACTTTTGTGTACATGTACATATTTCTGTAATTTTCAGGACTAGTGAGGTTTGCGTTGGGTAGGGGTTCGGGGCAGGATAGGTTTAAGCCAATCAATGGACATAGAGTCAAACCTGTGTATAGTGACCACCCAAGGAGAAACAAGAAAAGTGGCCAGTGTAGACGGGGGTGACATCATAGACAGATTCCATAACACTGGTTTTATCTGTAAGGGATCACTTTTTAATGTCCATTATAAAGCAGATTGGCTGCTACACACAGGTGACCACCAAGACAGGTTTGACTGTAAACGAGATGTAAAATCTTACCTTGACTTCGGGGAACTTTGCCTGGTATGATACGAGGGGGTTCATTATCTGGTCTAAGAGTTTCCTTTGGTAGTCATCCTCAAGTAGGTCTAATGTCTGTAAAGAGGGGAAAAAAATTGAAAATAAAACGACAAAACGTTAATGATGTTTGATATAACAATAACAATAACAATAACAAACACAATATCTAACATGAATTAGCTAAGTACATGTGGCATGGTCTGTATGTAATTGTCCATGATTTTCCCAGAAACTATTACCGTATTTGCTGGTGTATTAACCGCACCTTTTTTCAAAAAAAAAAAAAAAAAAAAAAAGGGTGCGGTTAATACACGACCGTATTAACCTCACTTTTTTTTAATTTTTTTTTTTAGGGGGTGCGGTTAATACACCGGAGCGGTTAATACACCGACAAATACGGTATTTAAATTAGGATTTTAAAATTTAACATGATTTATGCAATGTTCTGTGCCAACCCTGCCAGCCAGCTACATGTAGCAAAAGAAAGCCTACCAATATCTGAAAATTATTCAGATAAGACAAGACACTCAGAAAGGAAACATTACAAAAACAAAATTTCATAGGGAAAAAAAAAATATATATATATATACATGTTACATGTACATGTCACTTGTACATTACTTGGTAGTGTTTTAATGGCTTTTTTTTGTTGTGGAAAGTACTACAATATGCTGGTACGCTTCATAAAATAAGCCAAACACACAGCAGTCTTTGGGGGTAAATGTTTGGTTATATTTGACCCAAATTTTCCCACCTGCTTCAGATCTGTATTGGAGCAGAAGGGGCCATACAAAGAAATATGATATCTTTGTTATGCCAGTTATTAAACAAGTGCACAAGAGGAAATTGTTAACAAACATTACACTGTACCAGTAACAATCACAAACATACTGTTAAAATGTGTAGAAGGTGGCTAAAATACAGTCTATTTTTATTACAGCTTGAGTTTCTGCTTTTTTTAAATCTCAAATAGCCAATTACGACACAATTTACACTGAACATGGTACACATCTACCAGTAACAATCTCAAACATAGTTAAAATGTGTAGATTGTAGAAGGTGGATCAGCTAGAGTTTCTGCTTTTTTATGACAGCCTAATGTTCTAAAAAAAAATTTTTAATGGCCTAAAGGCCAATTACGACACTTTTATAAAGTTCAGCTAAAGTTTCTACTTTTTTATCACAGCCTTATCTTCCCAACTTTTTCATCAACTCTACACCTGTACATGTTATTGAGCCTTCATTGTAAGACTGTGCTTTATAAGGAAGGAATATTATTATTATAACTATCATATTCTAAGACATATTTTAAATGGCCAAGCATTCAACAGAGAATCAAAACAGTGGGGTAGCAACAGGAGGGGAGCACGTGCAACGCGCCGATCCCATAATTTGACATATACAATAAAAAACATAAGGGGAAAATCCTTTTAAAAAATTACGAAACACATAGTGTGCACCCACTGCACCCTTAAATTACATGTACTGTAGCATGCCCCCAATCAGTCCGATCACCCTTCGTCACTGTACATACACACATAAATAGGTATGATTGTATAATAGACCATAAACTCCAAACTTTCCCATCACTTTTCATTCTGATTTGTCAATTTCCCATTAAATATCAGAGTGTGTAAACATCCTCTTTCACTTCACACATCCAGCTCAATTTCATTTGATTCCAATCCAATTTTATTAAAAAAGATACAAGTATCGTGAGAAAAAAAATACACGTGGTAGGCTCGGGGCGATTTAGTCCGTGAAACAGGGCGCGAAATGCCAAAAAAAGCCCCCGAAAGTCATAAAAGAGCCACCATAAAATTGCATAGAGTTCAATAGATAACAAATTTTAGAGTGTTTTTTTCATGCAGGCAAGCTTGAAAAGTAGCCACTGAATTTTTGTTTTTCCCCTGTACAAGTAGATGATTGTACTATTTGTTCCTCTTTCTAGGCTTTTCCATGGCAGCACTGCTAAAGCCAGGTCAAATATAGTACTTGACCAGATGTATACATGTACACAGCAAATTTTTATCATGGATTACATGAAAAGATTTACTTAAAATAATAACTTTTGTTTCCCATTGTCTCAAGTATGTAGTATACATAGCGATTCAAATACACATGTATGTATACATTTATAATCATTCAAGTACTTAAAAATGAGCGCTAATAACTAGTCTAATGTATACAACGGTCAAATCTTGCTCTAAACTATACTTATGTAGTAGTTTATGTCTTTTTTTACTTTCTTTGTTCACATGGGAAGTTTTTAATGATTGGTTATGGCCATCAATGACCATTAAAATGTCACATAATTTTGTTTGGGTACTTCAATGAACAAGGATGTCCTGCTAATTTCATCACGGCCCATCGAAACCCCTCCGTGTACGTGTACATCAAATAATAGTCACTTAACGGTTCATTAATCTCTTTTGATCTGTTCAACCAATACTCCTGTCAAGCATTCATTTTATAAGTGCATGCTAATTAATACCGTAATGCGATTAGTATCGCTAATCAATATACAATGTATTTATTCTAAAATCTCAGGCTTCAAAAGTTTATGCTCATACACCATGTCAAAATCAGTGATGAATACAAAATCTTACGCCATAAAATTGTCAAGAATATTAATAATTAACATTTTGAATATATCAAAAAGACCCGACGCAGGAATCAAAAGGTCCTCAATAGATCACACTGTATCTTAATCAAGGACAGGGAACAAAATTAAATTAATTTTCAGGGGCTATTTTCCAAGCTCGCTCCAAGCGGGCTAAAATTTGTTTTGAACAATTTGCAAGACCTCCTCTTATGATTTCGGGGGCTCTTTTTTACATTTCAGGCGCTAAAACGGCCAGAGCCCCCATGTATTTCCCCTCTAATTATATGTACAAATTTGTTTTTCATTGAACCCTTTGCAATTTACAAGGGCTCTTTTGTTATTTCCTGGGCTGTATCCCCTCTAGTCACTGTGTCCCCCCCCCCCCCCCCCGCCCAATTAAGAACTATCTGACACTAATTCCGTAATTCGACAATGTTGTTCAAAATTATCACAGGCTGGCTGGCCCAGGGCCACTTCAAAATCAACTTTTGGCCACCAAAATACACTAATGCGACATTTCACTGACTTGAATGGGCAACCTTATATTATGGATTGTTCATGTTTTTCTTTGTTCTGGGCCCTCGATTCAGTTTTTCGAGCCACCGGAATTTGAAGAAGAAAAACAAATTGTACTTGCCCGACAGGGCTACATGTAGATGGCAAACAAGTTTATCTTTAGCAATGTGCATTGTACCTCTCAGATGCTTGCCAGTCGTTCCTGTCCCTTTATTTATATATTTTTTAATAATCATAATTATTTGATATATTTTTTCACTGATTAAAGGGACTTAGTAACATTGTCAAATCCTCAAAATAAAATTTTAATTCTAGCGGTTCCCTCATACCTTGTTGTATTCGTATTAACAATAAAATCATGGGATCGGTTTCGGTTTTTCAAATTTCCCTTTCGTTACAAAGATATGTACGATCGAAGTATTCAGATAAGAAAAACTGTACAAAGTGAGTGCAGTGAGTTTAATAGTGAATATCACTTTGCATTTTCGCTCATTACTTGGCCATGCAATGTCCATTTGAGTTGAAATTTTCACACAATACCCTGTGGACATATGAGATAACAACAATATACATTGCATCAACCCTCCATCAATTTTTGCACATGTCAACAAAGTTACTAGATCCCTTTAAGATCCTTCTAACGCTAAAAATGACAATGTGGTGTACTGTACCTCTCTGATGCTTGCCAGTTGTTCCTGTCCTTGCCACTCTGATTCATACGTTGACTCCATGGCCTCATACAGCATCTTGCTGGCTTGACTCATGGCTGTTATACAGGTAGGAGAAAGACAGTATACATTCATGAGTTAAGGGTAGTAGATAAATGCAATATCTTTAAAAGGGTTGGGGTGGGGGATGGGGTGGGGTGAAAGGGAGAGTGGTAGACCATAGACCCTTGCCACTCTTGATTCATACGTTGACTCCATGGCCTCATACAGCATCTTGCTGGCTTGACTCATGGCTGTTATACAGGTAGGAGAATGACAGTATACATTCATGTGTTAAGGGTAGTAGATAAATGCAATATCTAAGGGTTGGGGCAGGGGATAGGGATGGATGAATGGGGGAGTGGTAAGACCTTTGCCACTCTTGATTCATACGTTGACTCCATGGCCTCATACATTTCTACTTGTAGGAGAAATACATTTGAGGTGAACATAGACAGGGAAACGGGACAGAGAGGAGAAAAAGGGGTAGTGTTTTTTTAAATTTTTTTTAACACTGTTGTAAAACATTCGTTATGATACCAAGATTACCAACTCCCATGTCTAAACTTGCATCCATCACACAAATACACATGTTGCATTTACATGTATGTACATGTGCATGTATGCCAAACAAACAATATGTACCTGATAACAGACAGTTCTACATGTAAACATGATAGTACACTAACACACCTTGTTTCTATTTTTGGAAGGATCCTACATGTAACTATCCACACCCTTTAGCAAATCCCTGATAATATTCTAACATCAAAGTTCAAACACTAAAAACAAACTGACAGTGCTGAACTTGTTTTGAACGATGTTACACTGTCTCATACATGTACATGTATTCTTTACAGTGTCTACTCCTGTACCACCCATCCACACACTTTAATACATGACATACAAATAAAGTAAACAGATAACACCATGTACAATATATTTGTGTACATATACACACCTCGTCCTTTATCTATTCTGACTTTAACCCATCACCCACTCAATTTTACGATTTCCGTAGAAAGACCCATCATGTTCCCCAAAACAATGGGTGAATAGAACACTGCCAATGACTGACAGCCTACACTTGCATGTCCAGTAGTACATGTACATAGGGGGCCATCTACAAAGTATGTACGCACAAGAGGGGGGAGGGGGGTTCACGCTGATGCGTACGCGACATTCAACCCCATGCATAAAAAGTGCATACAGGGGGGGAGGGGGGTCAATTTCGGACAATACTTTGCGTACATACTTTGTAGATGGCCCCATACCACATTGTTATGACCACTGGGTCTGATGGTAACATGATGGAATACAAAAGCCCTGTCCACCCCTGGACCTCCCCACCCACACATTTACTGACTACTGATATAAACACTATCAAACCATAGAGAAACAACATGTACAAGGTATAATATACAGACACTTTGTGTTTTCTATTTGTGGAAGCATCCTAAGTATCCACACCCCATCAACAAATCCCTGATCTATTCTGACTTAAAAATTGGCCATTGACTGACAGCATAAATACATGTAGATCAGCGGGATGATTTACACTGTCAGCAAACTATTGAGTATACTGCAAATACCCATCATTTTGTCAAGGGGCTACAATTTTTGTAAAAATTTGGATTGTGCCTGAATTTCAGTGAAATTGTTTAAATCACAAATGTATGTTTGTGAACTGAATGTTCTACAACATTATCAACATAGTCCAGTGAAAAAAATGTACATATACATGTAAGTACATGTATGCAAAGCATTTATAATATGATTTTATGAAGTAGAAAATTTGTATTAAATAAGGATTGTATTGTAGCTGGGATGGAAAAATAAAATTTTAGAATAAATGGATCAAGGATAATTGCATTCGCTATTCAATTTCTTGTTCAAATAATAGAATCACTCAAATGTCAAATCTTGCAAAGTGTGTTGATTTCAAATCGTGCAACACAAAGCTTCACCAATGACTATCTAGAGCTAATCCTTACAATAATAATGCTATCCGATGTATAACTCGAGGCAACAAGTATCGAGTTCATATCTGGCCGGCCGTGTGTGTTATGTCACATGAAACCATCATCGAGGGATCTTGCCACGAGCGCCATAATGCTCATGTGTACTTGGCGGGGAGTCGACGTGAAGAATTTGACATATTCCCCGCCGAGTATCTCTTCATGTAATCATACACGCTCATTATCTGATAAAGTGCCTTGCTAGACCCCATCTGGGAATCCACGCCGTTGTCCGTCTTAATCTCGTCACCATCGTCTCTGGTGTCGCGTTGGACGGTGGCCAGCATTTATAATGCAGCAGTTACACATAATTGCTTGTTTATGACATCAGAGCACGGGGCTTGACTGACATACATGATACAACGTGTGAAATGGTACAGTAACGAGTAACTGGACAGGAAAGAGGGATTAATGAGGAATTCAGGGAAAACATAATCCAAGGGAATTTAATAATCAATTACATACTAATGAGAATCTAAATCATCTAGCATTAAAATATTCAAGAAACAATTTAAACAAACTGAAGGGAAATTAAAAAGTTGAAGCACATGCAGGGCCCCTTAAAATTAGAATGTAAAAAACTAATGTAGGGCACGTGGGTTCAAACTATTATCATAATATTGTATTATTACCTTTTACACAGGTCACATAATTCCGGAGTTCCTTGAACAGTCGGTTAGCAGCTGCCTGCTGTGTATTGAAGTTTGACACGTAGTGCTCAAACAGCTCATCTCTCGTCTCATCTGCTTTCCCAAGCTTTTGTAAAACCTGAAAGTAAAGCAAAAATGCAGGAAAAGCGCTATTAAATGGACAATACTGGGCTAAATAGACAGTAAAAAGCATTTGGAAATCCAGTAAAAGAGCTGGTTTACAAATTGATACTTCTATTAATAAATATCATCAGTAAATACCAAGCTTTTGTTTTACTTGAAAGTAAAACAAAAATGCAGGAAAAGCACTATTAAATGGACAATATTGGGATAAATAGACAGTAAAGGGCATTTGGTAATCCATTATTTTAAAAGAGCAGATTTACAAATACTTCTATTAATAAATATAATCAAGCTCTTTACCAAGCTTTTGTACTTTACTTGAAAGTAAAACAAAAATGGAGGAAAGGGGCTATTAAATGGACAATACTGGGCTAAATAGAAAGGGCATTCAAAGAGCGGGTTTACAAATTGATACTTCTATAAATAAATATCATCAACCAAGCTTTTGTAAAACCTGACAGTAAAACAAAAATGCAGGAAAAGCACTATTAAATGGACAATATTGGGATAAATAGACAGTAAAGGGGATTCGAAGAGCTGGTTTACAAATTGATACTTCTATTTTCATCAGTAAATACCAAGCTGTAAAACCCTGCAGTAAAGCAAAAATGGAGGGAAAGTGCTATTAAATGGACAATACTGGGCTAAATAGACAGTAAAGGGCATTCGAAGAGCTGGTTTAAAAATTGATACCCTTATTAAAGGACAATGAAATCCAGACAAATTGTCGTAATGTATGCACTATAATACACTAAATAGGATGAATAGTCCCTGAAAATGTAAGCAAGATTGGTCAAGAAATAAGAAAACTATGGCTCTTTGAAAATATCCATTTATTTCTATGAGTGACTCAAATTGGCAACGCACTCTGGCAAAGTTGTGGACTACTCTCCATACGTTTTGTACACAAAATTTCAAAATGTTTTCAATTTTCTCAAAATACATGTTTACCCTTCCTTTGAGTTCAACATATGTTTTGTAGAATACATTTATACACAACATATCGTGAGTTTGGGGAATGGAAAAGTGTGACTATGAAGAAGACTGTAAAAATGGGAAAATGTGTGTACAAAACATATGGGGAGTAGTCCACAAACTTATCAGAGTGCCTTGCCAATTTGAGTTCCCCATAGGAATAAATGGGCATCTTCAAAGAGCCATAGTTTTCTTGTTTATGGCCCGATTATGCTCTAACTTTCAGAGATTATTCCTCCTAATCTCTTTAAGTCTATGAAAGCAAAAATTTGCTTGGGTTTCATTGCCCTTTAATAGATATCATCAGCTTTACCAAGGTTTTGTAATACTTGAAACTTGAAAGTAAAACAAAAATGGGGGGGGGGCTATTAAATGGACAATGGCAGGCTAAATAGACAGTATGCTGGTGTACAAATTAATACTCTACATCATAGCCATTTTACCACACTTTAGTAAAACCTGAGAATAAAACAACAATTGATGGGAATGAAATGGCTAAATGCATGTAGTGAACGGCAAAGATGGTTTACAAATTGATACTCCTATAAAATATACATCATCAGCTTTACCAACCTTTTGTAAAAGCTGGAAATAAAACAAAAATGGGAAGAAAATGCTAAATACATGTACACATTCTGGTGAAGGGCATTTGGTAAACAGCTGGCGTACAAATTGATACTCCTAATACCTAGTTCAGGGCTCGACACTCACACTGGCACGCTGGCCCGGGGCCAGTGAAATTGCACTTTGGGCCAGCAAAAATGTATAAAAGTAATATTTTGGTGGCCCAATCGGGCAAGCATATTTTCAACCTGACATTGACAAAATAAGAACAATCTTGTTTTCTTCTATGTCATGCTTCATCTATAATCAAAGGGAATAAGAAAGAGTGATATATTGAATAGTAAAATGTTTACTCATTAAATAACACTGTTGAGGCCAGTAATTTTTCTTTCAGGCCACCAGAATAGGGGAATAAATTATTTTACTGGCCCGATCAGGCCACTGAGAAAAAAGTTGAGTGTGGAGCCCTGCCTAGTTGATATTGCATTCACTTATTCACAGACAGATAGCATGAACTCAGTCTTTTTTTTACCAAATAGGGCTTCAATAAAAAATTTGGGATACATGTATACACATATCTGAATGAATTATTTGTATGAGAAAGTATATACGTGACAAAACAGGTACATGTATCTATATGCCTTTCTTGCATACATGTATTCAAAATCCAAATTACAAACATATTCAAGGATTAGAATGGTGAATGCAATACCAAATTACTCAGCAAATTCAGAAATTACGGTATTTTTCTTCGACTTTGCCATTTACCCAAAATCATTCTTACATCAAAAACAGGAATCTAGGACATGATATTTTCATATCACGCAACTAATACATAATACAAAATAATGTACAAAATGTAATATTCATATCAAACAACTAGAGAAACACTTCATCAAAATATACAAACTATTGAAATTTGAAAATTGATATTAACAAAATACAAGATATCGTTGTAAATTACAGATCTTATATCACATAAATCTAGGCTTTCAATGTGTAAATGTTGTAATGTATACAGTGTA